>VXAZ01002138.1:495228-592560 GCA_013399875.1 Gymnorhina tibicen
CCGGGGGCCGAGAGCCGCCCGCTGCCGCCGCTCCGCGCCCCAACCTCAAACCTCGTTTATAGCCTCAGTGCTTCCTCCCCCCGCGATGCTGAGCCCGGCCTGCCTTGGAAAGCTCTTCCCTATCCCTCCCGCGGGTGGGCTTTGGAAAGTCAGCAAGCGACGGTTGCAGCTCGTCCACATTCAACCGAGGGAAAAAAAAAAAGTAATAAAAAGGAAGGGCGGGTCAGGCATGAGCTCAGTGCCTGGTTTGGGTCCAGGAGTAGCCGGAGCAGAGGACAGTGGGCGGCTCCGCGCCCCCCTGCACCGCTAGACCCGGGGCTGCGCAGCCCAAAGCCTTCACCAACAGCACACAGTGCTCAGCGGGGACTCACAAACCGGGAACTCACGGAAAACGTTCTCAAGCACAGTTATCTCATTTTTAGCATATAACTTCTTTTGTCCCTGATGTCCGCCGCCACCCCCCCCCAAAAAAAAAAAAAAATTAAACGTGTTTTCTCACTTTCCAACACAAGTTAATGTCACTAACTAGTTGTTAACAGTTCACACGGTAACTTCAACTGAATAGTCCAGGGGGGAAAAAGTTCAGGGGACACTTCATAATGAGAAAATAGTTTCCAAAGAGATATTTAGCAAAAACACCTGTAATACACTCCTTGAGCTTAGCTCACATACACAAATGTGGATAGTAAGAAGAAAAAAACAGAAAAAATAAGCACAAGGGAGGTTGTGATAGAGACATTTATTTTCCCCAAACTCTTTAAACATAAACAGCTGTACATTTTTCACTTCATGGAAAAAATACGAAGTGTGTCATTTGCCAAGAAAGTATGAGAATAATGGGAAATCAATGCATGACTACATCTCTGTTCTCATCTTGAATTATTCCAAATGATGTAAGCTTAAAGGTGTACTGGAATGCTATAACTTACTAAGCTCTGAAATAAAATAGTTGGGTACAGCTAAATATTGAAGCTGAACTGGAAGGCTCTCTACCCACCACAGACTTTTCTCCAGCAAACTGGTTTTCTTCCATAACAGTTCGTGACACTGCACGCACACAAGCAAGGGCAGGAACCAGGCTACCTGTACATGGGGTTTGTCACTACCTGGCATATGCTCAAACCATGTAACTGCAAGACTCCTGGATTTTGCTTGGAAGGGACACTAGCAGAGGCAGTTTATTGTATTGATTTTCCTTTTTAAGTGGTCTTCCATCCTGGCTGGCTCAAGGCAGCTGAGCAGCCTTATATGGCAGCAAGGCTGCGGAGAGGCAGCAGTGCCTTGAGCAGCCTCCATCTATTCCTGACCACCCAGACTGGACAGTTGCTCCTCTGGTTTCCAGCACCCCTGCCACAGCCCCTCACCAGATCCACTCAGGGATAACCTCAGGGCTCGCCATAGAAAGGCTGAACATGGCTCACTAACCTCCTTGGCTCCCCCGAAACACACCTGCCCCAGCCATGCTGTGGTGGGGCTACACTGCCTGATCTCCAGAGAAAAAATTAAACATCTTAGTGACACCATTCTGACCTGATTTCCGTTCACTTCCTTATTCTCCAGCCCAACTCTCACTGGATAGCGGGGAATAACACCTCAGTCACTTCCACCAGTACTGAGAGAGGTCATGCAGTAGCAAAGACTGAAATGCAACCTTATTCCAGGTTTGGGGCTGCAGTTAGCACCACCATTCCCCTTTGGAGCAGAAGGGTGCTTTGGTCTCTGCCACCCAACAGCAACAGGGCCTCTTCTCAAGTGAGCAAGACAGTCTTTTACAGACCTGGTCCTTCAGAGGCCTCATCACCTCTAAAAAATAAAACTTTGACTGACCTATCAGTAATAGCTGACACAAGAAAATATCTTGGAACTCAGACTTTGCCAAGTAATCAATAAATAAAGTATTTTTTCCAGACTTAATTCTGTACTTATATGATCTTCAGTTTAACTTTTAAAGCACATTTTAGATTACCTCCAAGAAGTACTGAGCATCCCAAAGACATACTACTTCTAGCACCAGATTCCCACCTTTCTCATACAGTTTCAGGTTTTGTTTTACCATTTCTCTTAAGAGCCCAGACACTTAATAGCTATTTCAGGAAGAGTAAACAAATGAATAATGCCTATTACAGAGCACAACATACTTCATGCTACTCTTGAACTAATGGTGCTCTGATAGCTGTGTGGTATGTAGTGCAACTGTCAAAGCAGGCAATCCTTAATAATATCCAAGACAGACACTATTAAAATACAAATCACAAGACTGTCTGGAGGACAGGCAAGTTTGCCCGTTTGGACAAAGCTTTATTAATAGACTGCGACTTAGTAACAAAGAATATTAATAACCAGCCCAGCACCACCAATTCATTACCACAGAGGGATTTTGCTAAAAATTCTCAAGTTGCACCAGCTATGCATGGAATACTAACTCAGCAACTCTATTTCCAAGGGTTTCACTTAAAGACATCCTCAGAAAAAAAATCCACTAAGTGGTAAAAACACCTTTTGGAAGTATAAAAAACCCAAGAAGGTTGCTACTGGTACAATTGTTAATGTTAAGTATGCTAAGGCAACATAAAGTGACATTTACATCATTACGACTTACAAAATTTACCACAGTATATACGTGTATGTTCTTAACAAAACACAGATTTGCCATGTAAAGGTACTAACCAATTTTTAAATAAGAATTTTAAAAATTAGTGTCTATCCAAGCCTGGTTTTGACGTTTGCAAAATACTACACTTTAAAAAGGCTTATTTAGTAGTCACATTATTTTAGCACTGTTTTCCACTACTGTTTGCTTCTTCTCACAATTGGGCCTGAACTCTGTCAAACAAGCCATGCTATAGGCTTGCAGAACAGAGCTGCCTTTGTTCTTTGGCACTGCCAGTCCCCTATGGAATCAGGCAGCACACTGAACTGCACTCGACAAACAATCCCTGACCTTCAATTACTGTCTTGGCTCACTGCCACAGGATACATGTATTACTGGTAACACAGCGTGCCCTATTTTGCAGATAATCGCTAGAACTACAGATAATCATGAAAATCAACGGAAAAACGCAAACATTCCCTTCCTAAAATCGCAGTTGTAACTTCTCCGGTGTGCTGCAGCATTCCCCAGGCTCAGGCCACGCATGTGAGAATAGCAATACTGCAGGTTTTGTATTTTTAGTGACTGCGTGAAAAACTCCAGGTGGTGGATGGTTTTGCCTTCCTTCACTGGAGGTTTTCAGTTTGTTTTTTGTTTGCTTTGAGGCGGAAGGCACGCCGGGTTGTGCTGGCACAGTCGTGCAAGAGCTGCTCTTTTTTTTTCCCCTGCTATTTTTCCCCTTTAGAAGCCTGGCAGGTTTCTCAGTGGAGCGGCGCTGGCCGAGCGGGCAGGGGCCGGTGGCAGCTGCAGCCCCTGCACTTGCGGGCTGGCGGGCAGCCAGCGCCCGGGCCCTGTGCCACCGCCCTGCTGGGAGCTACGGCCACCGGGAATGCCGCACCGGCACTGGGGAAGCAACAGCACACACGGATCAGGCGTTCTGCTGTGACCCCCTTTCCTTTCTTGCAGGCAGAGAACCCCTTGAACTGCAAACCGTGCTCCTTCCTCACACCGAACCAGAGAAACCCACGTGCGTAGTTGCTGCTGGCCAGGAAAGAGCACATGCAAATATTGCAAATGAGTAAATATTTAAACTTTAAAACAAATGAAGGTTAGTTAAATCGGTCTTCATCATTTAAATTAGCTTTTTTTTTCTACTTATCTTCTTCCTGTCTGTGCTGCCCCACATTTGCTTAGCAAGCAGAACCGTTTCATAGCGATAGTCCTGCAGCTATTTCCCGCAGAAATAATGCAGTATAAGGGCAGAGCTACGGTCAGCCTCATGTTAGTGGAGAAATTAACTTTCTCATTATGCATTTGTGCAGCCCATCGAGTTCAGACCCTGTACTTAAGTGCAGAAGCTAAAGTCCAAAGGAGAAATTAATGTGTGTGAAACAATCATTACTACTGGAACCGCAACATGTGAAATGCAGTAACTGGCATTCAGGTGCCAGTTCATTTGGCAAATTCTTCATTTAACTCTCCTTTTTTGCTTATTGAGGTGGGCAAATCAGACATGCAAAAACTTCACCAGGCTATCTTTAGTAATTTTTCAAAACTGAGAAGCTGAGGACAAAAGTGTACATGAAGGAACACATGCAACAGTACAATTAATACACTCCTTATCAGTGCTAACTGATTTTACAGTATATTTCAAATTAATCCAATTTAAAATATGGTTTCTATCTTTGCAATGTTTTCAGTCAACTTTTAAAACCAATTTTGCCCTTCCCTGGGCAGGCATCATGGGGTTTAATGCTGCATGCATCAACATGACTGTGCAATTTTCCCCATTACTTCATCCCCATCGACTTCATCATACCAGGACTGTAAACACAACTCTGGGAATAAGCTCGGTTACTGATCTGGTGCTATTTCTGTGGCTGAATCAGTGTCTCTGCTGCAACAGGAGACCAGTAATTGTGGTAAAAGAAAAACCAGATGCGTGGCCTTAAAAAAAATCATTATCATTGTAGTCAATAGCATTGTATGAGTTTTCTTATTTGCTGGAGAGTGCTCTAACTCCAGATTTATGTTCAAATACAAAATATTGAGCAGTCTCTCAGGCATCACTTCGTGGATGTCTCATTTTAAGCCCAACATCACTGTAACAGACTTGTGTTTTCCTAAGCCCCCTTCCCTCATTAACTGAGCAAAAATGCTGGGACCCTTGCCACTCACTCAAATCGAATAACATCAATGTCACCTTATGTACGACCTGCTCTCTCTCACTTCTGCGTGCAGGTCTTTCTAACAAACCTTATAAAACACATTTTTCTACCCATCCCCATAGTTCAGAGCACCAGCCTATATTCATTCTGCATTTCATTCTGGCCTTAATAAATGCACACATGTTCAGACCATGCAAAATTCTGCCACAAACACCCACAGCCCACAGTATCCACTCCTTGCACTCCTTCCCCCAGCAGCCCCATCACATCACACTGCACCTTCAGACACAGCATCTTCCAATCCTGGTATCACTCATTTACCAATTTCAGGAACCATTTACTGGCAGCACTAGCAAAGCTGATTCACCTGACATTTTTCCGTTTTCTCCTTAAAATTCTGCTTGCTGTATTGACCTCTGAAACCTTGACAATGGGTTGGTCATTGCTTTATGGAATCCTCATCTTCCCTCGTAAGCAATACTTTCTATTCCCCACCTCCTGTCTCTGTGTGTCATCTGCCCTTGACTCACTCTCAAATTTTAACTCTGTGCAGAAAGGAACCCTTTTCATTCTGTGCTTGTTGTACAACTCATTGGACAAGGAAATCCTGGACTTTCGTGTGAGTTTTCAAGTGTCGTGGTAATGTGCCACAACATTCATTAACCTTGGGACCAGATTCTGTCTTCTACAAAGCAAGCGTCAAGTTCATAAAGCACAACAGCTTCAAGTTCATAATGTTCTTACCCACACTCCATCTGCAATATTCATCAAACCCTTTTTAACTTGGGTGCCATCCATGTTTTGCAGTATTCATGCTTTTTCAGCCTTCTTGCTTCCATCACAGTGATGCCAAACTCTGTCCAACTCATTTCTTGGCTTTACTTTCTTCTTCCAGCCCTATCAGCAACATTCACAATATTCTTGCATCCTTTTCCCTTATAACTTACTGGATGTAACATTCATTTACCCGGCCTCCTTCCAGCCTCACCTCCAGTAAAACAACCTGATTGAGAACATCAGCTTCAGGCTTCTTAACATCCCCTGAATTTCTGCTCTTCTGATTCAGCATCCGGCACTGTCGTGTCCGTCTCATACTTCCCACTAACTGAAGTCCATTACAGAACAGGACTCCACCTTTCACCCTCCTACTATTTCCTGTCTCTCTCATACTACATTCCCAACTGCCTCTCAGAAGCCCATCTCGCTTCCTGAGAGTCACCCAGATCCAGCTTTCGTAAGGTCCCTTTCTGTTTTTATTCCCCAGAACTTAAATACCTGCCTCACCTTTATCCATCTCACCCCCTACATATTTGTTAACTTGGATTTCCAGAGCACTGTTTTTTTCCCAATTCTGCTGGTTTTTTAGTTCCTCTGCCCTACCACTCCCTGTCCTTTGTCTAGAGCATCTTATTCACCAGCTTAGTCATCTTCCTGTCTTTTAAATGGACTGTATTTTATTTTGCATTTTTCTACTTGCTCTTCACCAAAACAACTCGGGAGCGTCCTCACCACAGAAAGCTCAGCTTCCCACTGAAGCTGAGGCTCCTTGATTGCTCAGGCTGCTGGCAGGCCCTTTGGTCCCGGGAAGCCTCCTGGAAACAAGCCACTGGCTCCATTGGAGGCAAATCGGGGTGCGGTTCTGAGGGAGCCTCACTCCAGGCATCGCTTCCTCTCTTACGGCAGTGGTGAGCATGCACCCGTGCTGGGATTTTCCATTCCCACAGCCCCATGGCTCTCATAACATCAAATGCTCCCTGTATGCCTGACACCACACCCAGGGCTTGCAACGTATTTTTGACACCACGCTATGAAATGGTCCCTTGAATAGTAGGCTGGGACAGCTTACTTAAGTCTCCATGGGGAGTGGAACTGGCTCTTGAAACAGAGCTGGATACGTTAAAGAGAAGCTCATGTTTGAAGCTATCTGCAATAACAAAAGCTTCAAAAAATACAGAAGGCGAAGTAGAAAAATTGTGAAAAAATATCAAGAACAGAGAGCAGTATTTTAAAAGAACACATATCGTAGAAGTTGAAAGAAGGAAATACCTCCTTCATGTTATCGTGTGAATAAAGTTGTTGTACATAAATCTGGATTCAGTTTCTGAGAAGCAAAAGACTCCTCAGGGCCACTCCTCCATGCCCTTTTACTGACAGCAGTGCATTTCACTGTTTGTCAGACACAATAAGAGCTGTAGAATAAGCACATTCAATCTGCAACATACTCTGAACTGGGGGGGAAGAGGGTGGTCCAGGGGTGTTGGTGAATAATTAAAAGGCTGCAACTTCTACTCCTTCCTCCTTTTTTACTTCCACCGTCTCCAGAAAAGCAGGAACCCCATTTGCCAGTTCTTCAGGCTTTCTATCTGGCTACCTGTGGATTCCCATAATAGGGAAAGGCCATTCACGGAGAGAGAGGATTACTCATTTTGGACTCAGTGCCTCTGTGCTCTTGGTCCCAGCTTGTTGGGAGTACTGGAACACTGGTCTGTGTTTTGCAATACATCCTTTTTATATTCCAAACATTGTACCTTTACCCATAAGGGTATCTTAAAAGTAGTATTTTCATATTTCCAAACACTAAGACTTAAGTATTAAGCAACAGTGATGCATTGTTTTAATTATCTGCATAAAAAGCTCCATCTTACTGAGACAACATGCTAATATATACTCCTCAAATAAAAATACCAGACTGTTCACCTCACCTGTGTATGTCATGTAGGCAGGGAGAGAAACAATCAAGTGTCAGACTACACAGAAATGTATTTTAACCTTCTTGTGCAGTATTTTCTCCTGCTATGATTATTTTATAATCATACTGTAACTCTGCCAGACCTCCTACACAGATACAGTTGCTAGTACACTGGTTTGACTCCTGAATCTACAGCATTAAAGGCTTGAGAGAACTTCTCAAATAAAAAACCCTTATAAGCATAAGCCACTAAGAAGGTGAGGTTAAAAGTTTACATTTGATAATAAAAAGTCTGATGGAACAGACGGGGTTTTAGTCAATATATCCCAGCATCAGGATAATGCTGAAATAATGTTGAAACACCATCAGTCTATCTAGTAAACAAATTAGAAAATAACCTAGATATCATAATGGATTCTCCCCCCCNGCTATTTTTAGATTTTCACATCTGCCCTACATGCTTGTCCAGTAGCAACCTTGATGGACAAACACTTTTTTTTCCGTTCAGGAAAACACAGGACAGATGGTGTTCAAAGTATTTCTCTCCAAGATAACAAGTTTTCCGCTTTTTATAAATTCACTCATCTTCAAACTGTGACAGCTGTGAGTTTAAAGATAAAATCAAAATGATCCAGATCTTGTTCATCTCCTTTCTCTAGGGTCTCTGAAAGGTCACACAAACATGTCTCACTTAGAAGTTTCCTACTAAATGTGAAATGCTTTTCTAAGTTCAAACTTACTGGTATTTTAGAAAGAAGCAATGTATTCTTCTGCATTTTTTCCCAAGTTGTGTCTCAGGTCTGTATTGTGAATTTGGGATCTTCTGGATCCATTTGTATAGTGTATCAGACAGTATTTATCTCCAAGATCTATTTATAGCAGTGATTACATTTCCTCATTCCTCCCATACTAACATACATGGCAGTGTTACTAACCTACATTTTCTACTTCCATGTAGTCTCTCATGTTAGATTGTATTCTATGCTCTGGTTATCCTCATCGTCCTGCCCTGTGTCCTGTTTGGCTTCAAATTATCTTTCTCCAGCATGGCTGAGCAGAATTATATCTGTTAGTGTAAAAGGGCTCTCAGGGGCAGCTCTGGGGGGACACAAGCATGCCTCTGTTCTCACATATCCCAGAGTCACGCCTGCAATCAGCTCAACATCACACAGCAGGTTCACAGCCCTCCTCTGACTGGCCAGAAGGCTCAAACCTTCTCCTTGCCAGTGCTTCTGCTGGATAAGCTCTTGTCTACAATTGCCATCTGCTCCTAAATCCACTACTTTCTGTTTTATGCAGTGACGTTTTGTTCCATTTTTATTACTTTGTTGCTCAAGGACATTTAATTTTAGTTGCATAAAAAACCCTCATCCTCTGTGTTAAGGGCTTCTCTTATTCTGCACTGTCTACTGATTTAATCAAATGTCATCAATTAGTCCAAACATTTTAGTAAAAACACGAAGCAAGTCATTCCCAAAATGTGCTAACAACTATTGGCAGACAGAACTATTTCACCCCTACAACGCTCCACCTATTTCAACACCACATAGCCAACATCTTATAAACTCATTCCTACCTAATTTACTGTTCCCTCTACTAATCCCAGTCTTCCTTTGATTGTTCATTGCTTGACATACTGTGGAATGCATTACAAAAGTCTAGATGAATTATATTAATTACATTTTCTTGCCTCACGACAAAGCCAACCAAAGTTTTTATTCAAGTGGGTCCCTGATATAGCATTTCATGGTAAGAGTAGACCAGGATTAAGGGCAGAGGGAGGAAACACACAGCAGTTATAGCTATAACCAGTCTATTTGTAAAGACTTTAAAGAATACAAGACTATGAGTAAAAGGCAGCATTAAATCAAAAGTAATACATAATGTCAAAGCAAATTTCCTTGCCAAATAGAAGAGCAGGCTTGAGGAGCAGATCTATATCCTGACACTCTGCCTCTTATGATACTCACGTGTGCAAGCTAAACACATTAGACCATAATGAAACTAACGTAGCTGCATATCAAGAAAAAACAAGGAATTAACAAAAAAAATCCCCTGAACATTCAGAAATCACCACTAACTACCTGCCAACATATGTATGTAGAATGCAGTTCCCAAAGTCACCTACACTGGATCTGGTCTTACTCACTATTTTTATTAGTGACCCAGATAATGGAACAGAGACTACATTTATTAAATTGACAACCAACCAGCTTGATGGGACTGCAAATTATATTAGAGGACAAAAAGGCAAACTGGACAAGTGGTCTGAGAAAAAAGATGATATGCAAAACACTGCACGTAGGCAGAAGTCAACAGCAAAAATACTGAGTGGCTAAGGAGGAATTCCATAGGAAAAGAGAGGTTAGGTTCAGTTTATGGACTGAGTTAACAGTATCATGCTGTAAAAATATAAACACAGTACTGGGATATATGAATGTTTGTACAACCTGTGTTCAAGCATTCATAAAGCCTCAGTTATAGTACTATAAAGTGAGCAGAGTTCTGGATATTGCTCTTCAAGATAGGTATGTACAATAAAATGAGCACAGTTTTGGAAAATACCATAGATGAATACAGACTGAAGAGACTGGGAGGGGAAAACTGGGTGTGTCTCCAGCTATGAAAACAGGATGCTGCAAGGAATAATTTCCTAATCTCTACAGCAGACACAACAAGTTTTAACTGCCTCAATTTAGATTAGATGATCTCAATGTCTTTTTCAGCCTTATGATTCTAGAGTATCTGCAGAGTCACCTACCCCTCCCAAATAAAACAGCATTTAGAAACACATACCCAAATTAAAAATATATTTAAGTCTGCTTTTATTGTGCCGTGTACCTCTCTGCCCAACAGCACCTACTTCACGGCTTCTCTCAACAGCAACAAACCATTGATCTGGGGGGAGGCTGCAATGCAAAAAGAGTCTCAAGACCTCCTGGCAGCAGTATTCCAGCACTCTTGGGAGCTGGGAGGTACCAGCTTTCCTCCCTGCCCACACTAATCCCAGCCTGCATATTCCCACTGATGGAGCTGAACAGGAACATTTACCTGCAGACCCTGGGAACTGTTCTGGCAGATCATGCCTGACCTGAATGCCACAGAATGGCCTTCCTTGTCTAGAAGATTAATTCTCCCCAAAGACAAGTATAGGGTCAGTAACATTCATTCTCTGAAGTAGGTATATTGTAGTTTACTTTATTTTCTTTAATCTCCCAAATCCTTGACTGCCCCTCACCCATACCCCACAATACTTTCCAAAGTTTTATATGCTGTGAGGACAGACTGACAGGCTTTTAGTTGCTTGCCTAACTCTTCCTTTCCCCCTCTTCATGTTGGCACTGCTTTCTCCAATGATTGGTATTACCCTGAAGGAAAAATTAGCTAAAATAGTTACAATCAGCACTAATTTTTTCCTAATTGTAGATGGAAATTTCTCTCGGTCTCTGAGTATTTTACGATCCTTAAGTTCCCTCTGGTTGTAGTAATTTCCATTCTCTTATTCTCACACATCGAGTATTTTCCTCTATTTATCATTATCCTTACTGAAAATTAAGCCAAAAATATTTAATGTTTTAGTTCTGTATTATTATTCTCTATCCTTCTCACCATACAAAACCTTATTTTTATTTGCTTTCACATCATTTGCAAGATGAAGTTGAATTTTTAGAAACAAACCTGAATTAAGTTGTCCTGCCCTCCTCCCCCCCTCCGCCTTTTCCCCCCCACTGCTTGCAGGATTCCTGCATTAGTCTTACTATATATTCTCAGGGTGACTACTCATCCATTTTGATCTGCAGACCAGGATAACTCTTTACTGAGAATTCCGTTTCCAGGCAAGCTTTATGTATCTGTAACTTCCAGAAATTGAGTCCTGAGGCTCCTTACACCTGTGAGCAGTTTTGCTTATTTAAATTTGCCCCTAAGGTTCAAAACCTGGATTTCCAAACCAACCTCTCGTTATTTTTTTCACGTATTTCAAACTGAATTGACCCACGATTACTAAGGGTGCACTTTTACATTCCACTTCATCATGAACTGTAAGCTGCCACTGACTGGGAATGCCTGACTGCCTCACCAGCCCCAAGCTGTGGCTCCAGCTCTCTGGCAGCCTGATCCTGGAGCTCACCCCCCATCCGACTGACTCATTCCCACTGGAGTCACCTTGCTGATGTAACTCATGCCTTGGCTGCGTGACTGCTCGGATCAGCTAGACAGGGGCAGAGAGAGGGAAGCCAGCTCTTTCAGCAGATGATAAAGCATAAAGTGAAACTGAATCCTCAATCCAAAATTATTTTCTAGAATATCCTCATTGCTTTTCAAAGTGAAGGCTAACACCGTCTTCCTGTTGGTTCAGTGACTAGTTTGAGGAAGAAACTTGCCAGCAATCAAATCCAGGAGTACCTTGGCCCTATCAGTTCTTCTCTTATCTCTACCTGGGAAAGTAAACCACCTGATAACAAGGCAGTATTTATCTAACAACACTACAAAGATCCCTACCCCTATTCGAGTCTAACCCTGGGCTAACACAGATTCTTTGCTCCTTCTGTCATCTTTTTCCAAAGTGATTTTCAGCCAAACTGATTTCAGTCTGACCTTTTTACACCAAAGCATTTTTTCTAGCCCACTGTATAATTACTACTGCACAACTTCTCCTTTTGTTCAGTTATTTCTGAACAGCATAAAGCCTTTTAAGCACCTCTAGTCCAGTTAGTAAGAGCATTATAATACCACCCTTCTGATACTTGGATGTTTTATATCCTGACTTCTTAGGAGAAGCTCAGATTTCTCCATTTTGTTGTCCAGGCTTTCAACATTTCAGTTATTTCTCAGTAATCACATACCATTATCCAGTGGAAATTTTTCCCTAGCTGCAACGCCTGACTATCATTTTCCTTAATCTTGGAGCTCTTTTCCTTCTCAGCTGGTACTAGTCTTCTACCCACTGTCACTTTCCCATATGCCAAGAAGGAAACATTTACCCAACAGCTCTGTCCTAAAAACTGAGGTCTGAATGGAGGTTTCATTGTTGGTCAGAGCTTTTCCTTACACTGAAGTTCCCAGCCACTGCACTAGCCACCTTCTCCAAAGGCAGTTTTTCTAGGTACTTGGGGTTAGAGCCTCTCTGTAAGAGTTATCTCCTCAGTGGTCTCTCCACCAGGTACCACACTTCCACTTAGGATTGTCAGAGCATCTACTCTGCCTTCTCCGGGATGGTATGCACATCTGTAATCCACCACGGGAGAAAATTTACTGTTGTTTACCCTATCATGAAGGCTAATGATGGAGTCTTTCCTTCCCACTCCCACTCAAATCCCTTCAGGATCTTTCTCAGCTTTCTCATTCCTCCTTATCTTCCCATTCAGCAACATCAAAAGTCCCACCAAGAAATCTGCAATTCCTCAGCCTTCCCGTAATTCTTGGATCTGGTTTAAGTTCCAGCCTCATTGCCAATTGCGTCTTGAGCCTCCCTGCTTTTCTGGCTTTTTTTCCTCTTCACTTTTGAACTGTATTAGTAATTTCATGCATACTATATTTAGTCATCTTTATTAAATCAGCCATTTTTCAGGTTTCCTCCACTGTTCCCTAGATTATTAACTCTCCCTTGTTTCGAGTCCTTGCCTTTAAAAAGGACACACACTAAACTCCCTTGATATACTCACCAGTTACACAGCAACTACTTATCAGCTGCTTGACTTTTGAAACCTTTTGTCTGAAGGAATTTCAACCCTTCATTTAGATCAGCTGTGGGAAGCAGCAGGAACCAGTCTCAAACTCAAGTTCAAACACTGTCCATAAATTACATTCAAATCAAACACTTGTCACTGGTCCTCAAGAAACAAGATTTGCTTCCCAACCCCTTGGGAGAGGGTGCTGTGCTGGCTTTGCTGACCTCTGCTATAAGCTCAGTGCTTTATAACAAACTGGATGTGTCAAAGATGTCTGCTTTGGTTATTCCCATGGAAATCTATCCAAATTTGGCACAGTTAGAGGCCACAAAAAAAAAAAAAGGTGTTCACGGGTGTCTGATTGAGAAATGCTTGCAAGCAAGGTGCTGTTCCCTTTCCTGACAATCACTGTTCCTGACTGCCGAGGGTTGTGGCCTTAGAGATCACGACAAAAAGTGCTCCCCATTGCTGGCACCCACTGCTAAAGAAAAAGGGAGACAAAAGCAGAGGAGAAGGAACAGGGGCAGGGAAAGAACCACCAGGAGGGTGAGAAAGAATGAACACACAAAACAGCTGGCAATGGATTAATGAGAATAGAAAGCTCTGTGTACTACCACCACACATCCCTCTTGGAAGCTGGAAACACACCTAGAAACCCCAGGCAACATTCCTCTGGTTTTTTACAAAAACACCTTACTGCTTCTTTTGTACCTGGGCCACAAAACCAGCCAGCCAAGTGATGTGGAAAAAACCGCTTTGCTCTGGAAAATGCTTGAGTACTAAGAGGGATTAAGCTTCTCTCTACCTCACTCCCTTCTTTCCATCATTCACAACAGGTGTCCTTCCAGGACTCCCCACCCTAAATCGACTGGAAGGGGAAGCATTTTATTTCTATACATACTACCTGCTCTCAGCAGTGTTGAAGCAGAAATCATCCAGGCAGTCTCCTCATGCACTGTTCTGCTCAACACCTTCCTCTCTTTCCTGGCCTGTGTCACTCTCTTTCCTGGCCTGTGTCACAAAAAAGTGACTTTTGCCACTTGCAAGACACTACATATGAGAGGATGAGAACATGGGTCTTTTTTTTTTGCCTTTCAACTTAACATAGTAATTAATTTTTTTAATAATTCTCCTAACCATGTTCAATTTTTTGTAACAGTATTTCAATTTACTATTTAAATTAAATTACTCCTTTTTTGGCCCAGTTAGCCATGCATAACTGATATAAAACTATCAATAAATCAGGTAACAGCTTCAAATCTAGAAGTATCCAAAAGTTGGGGGGGGGGGGAAGTTTGCTCCTATTTAAGATATCCTCAAGTTGTGCTTAAAGACATAAGCAATGGATGACGTTTAAAAACAAACCCTCCCTTTGGTCTTCATAGTCTCATACCCGTAAAATTTTTACTCTCTTCCTCAACCCCAAAGTAACAAGAACAAGCTTTACATAAGGTACTGAGGGAACAGAAGAGTAACTCTCACTGACAGGTTTTTATTTTTCTCTGAATGAGAGCTATTTCAGACCAAGACTCACAAATGGAGCTAGACAATAGGGCAAGCACTAAATCTCTAGGACATTTCCCTCTCTCACACCCCCCTTCCCCCCTGTTTCATAGTGCTGTAACACTGCACATTGAATTACTTCAGGAGAATCTGTAAAATAAATGACCCCATTTCTGGTCAAAAATCCCAGCTGTGAATCACATAGCCATTTGGCCTATAAAAAGCAAAAAACATAACCTTTTCTGCGCCCTGCCACCCCCAACCCCCTCAACCTGTTCTGGCACAGAAAAAAAAAAAGAAGTGTGATGTTTTCCAACAAATATAAAAGCTAAGAACTTTTTGAGAAAGAAGCAGTTACTTTACTTTTAGAACTACCTTCCCATATGACAAAATCCTTCTGGCATACCTGCAGAGAAATGCTTCATTTCTCTCTCTCAGTCATTATTCAGCCTCTGAAACTCTCTAGGTTTCTCTATAAATGAGTTAAACCTGACTTTCTCTCTAAGATTACTAGGCTTGAAAAGAAAGGGGATAAGGAAAAATACATCCACAGGTTTGAGTCTATTTCAGCAGAAGTAAAGATGCTTTGCACTAAGTGGCTCTAATAGTAGTTTTAATAATAGAAGAAACCCCCGTATTGGCAACTTTTTGTCTGCCTTCAAGCTAAACGATGACCTAAGTAACATTATCAATGGACTTCAGCAATAAATACCTCATCATTGTAATGAAAAAGAAATGGACCCCTAGTTGTCACAGCAGAATCTAAATTAGGTTTCTATATTTAGAAGTACCACCTTTCTTTTGAGGATAGTAATGTGCTTCAGTTGAAGGGCAAAAGAACTCGTAGGAAGTTGGTGCAGAAGCTCCTGAACACGAGTATGAGTGGCAAAAGAGTGCAATCAAAGAAATTTATATGTAATGATGATGAGTATCAAATGTAATTATAACATCAACATTAAAACTAATTTGTAGAAGATGGGAGGCGTATGAAATTGGAAAGTGAAGTTTAACTAGCTGAGTTCTAGATCTTTAAAGAAATTAAAAGAACAAAGCTATTCATTCCATTATCAGCTTTTTATTTATGACCTTTCCAAGAGAAATTAATTAAAACACTATAATGACACCAGATACTTGTTACAGTAGTAGTGTTGTAGTTATTAAGGTCTAAGGATGACGATCGACACTTCTATTTCAGAACTGAAGAACTTGCATTATTAAAGACTAACAATTCAATTCCTTCTGTATCTGTCAATCCAATAAAATACATTAGCTCTTCCACAAGCCTTACCCCACCTACTATTTCACAAAAATACCGAGGATTTTTCTTCCACTGCATTTTTCCTTCCCTAAACTCTGTTGTATTTCAGTTATTCCTTTACTTTTGCCCACTGACACAGACTTTAGTGAGCTGATTGTCTGTGGGTGAAACGTGGTATTTTAAAGTACACTTTGGGAGTGAAAATTACTCCTACTTAATTTTTGTACTTTCATTCTGTCTCATTTTCTTTGTCACTGAAATGTTCCCAGTCTGAACTTATTAAAAATAGTCAAGGTGACCCTCATTTATGTGATAACTAAAACATCCTGTAACTCCAGATGTTCCATTCCAAATACAACTAATTTATTTTCATTTCAATTTTAACTAGTCACCAGCTCCTCTAGGACAAACAAGCAGAAAACAATGCTGCAGAACTCAAAAACCTGCACTATAGAAAGTGTGAAGGACTTCATATTAGAAACTACTTTGATTTATATGTATGCAGTAGGAGAAGAAAAACATGATTCATGTAAAACATATTGAATTAGCCACAAGACTGGAACATAACAATTAATTAGACTGGAAAAATGTAACTGCCAGTGGTATACGACACACACGTAATCTTAACATTCAGCCATAAAACCATGAAGAGGAACTGACCTGTTACCTGTACCCTTACACATTTAGCAGAACCTTGGCAAGTTACTTAAATACTTGTCTGCCTTCCTGCCAACTCCAATTTCAGCACACATTCTTTCAGATATGATCATTTTTGAGAAAAAGGGAAAGCCATTCTTTTTGTTGTCTGGTCTGGTAATACCTTGCAGCCCTACTTCTCAGATGTAAAAACTTACAATTTATTTTCAGAAATGTTTTCTCTGTGATGCACAGACACATCCTACTGAACTCTAGATTGTAATAGTTTTTATAATATAAAATGTGTACTTTATTGGAATTGACATTCTGCTGCACAATCTTACTTTTCCAATCAGAGAACCCTTAACACTGGGCTAAAAACTACATTTTAAGGATCAAAGTAGCTTGTAGCTCGATGAGGATGAGAAAACTTTGCTGGGTGGGTATTGTGCCACAGAAGGAAGACCATAACCTGACTTGTGGCAGGAAGCAGAGGGCAGAGGCACAGCCACTCTTCCACGTGCCTCTTTGTAGCACCTGCAGTGTGGTGGAAAGCAGAAGCCAGTCAGACCACAGTACCTGTGGAGTGTCAGCACCTCTTCCACCACTGCTCCTTACTGGAGCATGCCTTCTGAATACTCGCAGGATACTCACAGGCTACCTCCACTGCAGTGGTCAACGTGCAATAAATTAACTTTTTTTTGTTCCTCAGCAACATTTTTTAAATCAAACTCTTATTCAAGAAGAGAATGCTGCGTGCAAAAGGTTGACGTTTCTGAATGCTTCCTAAAGGATGCAACTGAAATAGATATATTTTAATATATTCTGCCTATCACTAGGAATTAAAAAGCATGGGCAATAATTGAATTTCTGCTTGCTGATAGGTGAGTCCAATATAGAGATTATTAAGAGCACTCAAACCATTTTTTTTGCATTATGTGCCAAAGAGCCCTTTAAGCATTTATGCCTGAGCTTCCCTCCATGCCCCCTGGGGTGGGGAGTATTCCTGAACATTAATACGGTCTGGATTCCTTCAGGCTTTATGTATTAGCAAAAAGAGATCTGCTAACATATTAAACAATTTCAGTCTGTTTCATGACAACTTCTGTGTCTCTGGTGTTTACTGAATTGCCTATTAGTTTCTCTGCCTGTTGCCAAGCAGGCAGTGGAGGAGAGGAATGCCCATGTTTGAAAAGGAAAGCCCAGTTCCAAGGTCCAGACCTTCCACGTGTTTCAGAGGAATTTCGTCACTCCTTCACTCACAACCAGGAAGATGAACACCTCTCTCCTACCTCCCATGTCAGCATCAAAACCATGCTCCGGCGGGAAAGGGACTGCTTGACCAAACTTCTCCCTGAAGGTTTCCATCAGACTTCTCTCTGGTTTAGGAACCGTTTGTTTTGTCAAAAAGTACATTTCTGTGTCTACCTCAACCATTTAACAATGATTGATAGTCTAATCCATCTGCTCTGCTTTACTAATTTAAATGAACTTCTCAACTGGAAATTAAAGCTACTTCCATCTCTACCATGTTATTACAGCTGACTCTAATTATTGCATTAGAACAATGAGTATTATTTTCCACAGCACAAAGTACTGAATTTTAGAGGGTATCAGCCATCAGCCCTGAAGTCTGAACAGTCTTCAGTGGAGGGCAGCATTTAATCCAGAGAAAACAGATTGTTATACCAAGTTTTGCAAAAGGATTTCCCATGGGCAGTCTGTTTTGACAACAGTTACCACACTGGGACATGTGAAATGACTGCAGTTTTTCCCACACTAAAAGCAGAGCCCAGATGACCATCAATTTCAGAAACATTCATGGTTGTTAATTGAATGCTCAAATTCTCATATTTACAAAGAAAAGGGGTTAAGTGGGACCAATCTAAACTTACTAAATTAATAATTACATTTATTTTTGAAAATTAAATTATTCCATAATATGTTTTCTTCTAGGTAACACCAAGTTACAGTAAATACTAACTTTTCAATGCTTAAAGTAAGAAAAAACTATGCAGAAGATCCATGCACTTTAAAAAAACTTTTCTATTTTAATAAAAGGCTTATTGTGTTATGGTGTCAATTTAGCTAGCTAAAACTCATGAACATGAATGAGTGGCTCTTTTCTCCCCCATAACAGATAAGGAAAAAAAGATAGGTTACATTGAAGAATATTAAGTATGATTTGATGCTTCTCAGGAAATGATCTGCTCCTATACTAAAAGCCGGACTGACACAGGTCTGGAAAGAAGCAACCAGATTCTTTTTTTTTCCACATACCCTACACAACAAAGTTTACCATGTAAATAGATTTGTATGAGAATAAATTGGAAAGAAGCTAACTTCTCTGTCAGATTTTCCTTAACTGTAGGTTATCCACTTTCTTACTCAAAAGTGATTTAAACCAATGGTGATGTATTGGCAAGAGTCTGTCCATAAAATTCATCTCTTTGCACCAGAGTTGCTCATGATGCAAAGGTAGCAGCAGCTGCTGGCTCATGTAGCCAGCATATTTACAATGCTGGAGGAGCAGCAGTCAGGTCTGTGTGAGTTTGGTGCCAGTTTGGTGTCAGAGCACAGTCAGGAACAAAGCCCCACCCTTGACCCTGAGAACACAAACCGTGCACCCACGAGATATCCACACCAAGCTCCTGAGGAGCTCCCACTGCCACTGGGAGCTCCCACCTGGAGGACGAGACAACAGCAGTCCAGAGAGAACACCCAGAGCTGCAGTGAGGACATGGCTGTGCTGCTCACATCACCTGCTCCAGTGGGCACTGCTTGTGTCACAGCTGGCCCCTGATGCTGTTGCTTATGCCCGCAGGCTCACAAGCTGCTCCAGGTTCCTAAAACTGTCTTAGCAAGTGTTCCTCTCCTCCAGAAGCAGAGATGGCATCATGGGGCACATGTTAAACACAGCAGCAGCCCTCCTTTGTCTGCAGGTAGCAAAAATTCACAGCCTTTTTACCAGTACACTTTCGATGTGAGGAAACCTTAACCTTATGACACGGCCAGGAAGTCTCGGGCTAGACTGGTAGGCAACTGCACCCTTCTTTTCCCTACAAGAAGTATTCTGTTGGACTGGTGCTGGCAGGGCTCCCTGAGAAGTCACGTGTTTTGGCATTTACTCTTTTAAGGCAGTATATGGTTCCTCTTATAGCTTCTCAGAAGCAGCAAGCAGATGTCCCTGTATTTGTTACATTCACACCACATTTTAAGACTTCGTGTCCAAACATGAGGTTTGGGTTTTTTTTTTCCAGAATTATTAAAGAAAAAAAAAAAAAATTCTGTCTTCCTCAAAACTGCAGGTGCAAGGTAGCAGGCCAAAGCACTACCTGCATCAGCCCTTCACATTTCTCTAGAGTCAGAGTAACCTCTTCCCATCACACAAAGATAATCACCCCAGCTGAGAAACCTCAAACATGAGAACTGCTCCAACTGACAAAAGCAACCCGGGTGGGGCTGACAAAAAGCAGCATTTAATCACAGGTCTCAACACGCAGAGTTGCTATCACAGCATCCACACTACTATCGGAAATCACAAGGCACGGCAGGTGGATGTTTACTTATTGTACATGTGAAATTCTTAGTGTCTGGTGTAGTTTATCCAGTGCTGATTCCAGCGCACACACTGCAGTAGCCTGCAGATCCTCACAGGAACTGTACAGCCCAGCTTCTGGCACAGGAGACAGCTTGGGGCTCACTTCAAGAGCTCTATATAAACATCTCTGGATTTATACCCTGTACCCACTGAGACTGAGAAAGACTGCCAACAAGTGTATATGGAGAGATCATAGGCTACCATTCCTTAAAAACAGCTTACAAAAGTATTGTGGCAGTACCATGTACTACCCTTACTGTCACATTTTTTGCAGAAGTAAAAATTGCTTTCTCATATTAATTCTCTCAGCACTGAGATTTGGGAAGGTTTTGTTGCAGCTGCCTGTGGTGAGGGGGTTAGCTGGTACCTCCTTCATCTGAAAGCTCCATTAATTCTTTTGCTTTTTTGATGGTTGCAAAACAGATGATTGCACATGTCTATTAACTGATGGCAGGAACTTACCTTCAAGTAGCTCCATTTTTCTGTTCAAGGCGCATGGAGCAGCACTGGATAATTGTATGTTCCAACCAAAGACTCTTTCATAGGCAGTGCCCAGAGCTGATGAGGCTCTGTGAGTTCAAGGCCATCAGGAAGCTGGTGGAATACCAGGTTTACCTCCGTGCCTCACAGGACGTGCTGGTAGCCCTCAGCACCGGCTGAGAATGACAACTTGGAAGCTAAACCTCGGTAATGGCTTTATTGTTTGGGTTTGCTGGGTGAAGGGTTTTTTCCATAGACAATACAGGCCACAAAAGTTACCTCGCATTTCCAAAGCCCAAAATAAACCATATCCAAACATCAGGATTACACGGATTTCCTGCAAAAACCATGAAAATCACAAGCTGAAAACTATGGATTATGTTGTCTTGTTGTCTGGGTTTGTTATTGTTTCGTAGTAAAGTGTACTTCTAACTGGTCAGAGAAGATTTGCATGAGACTTTTATTTATCAGAAAGCCAGTCTCAGATACATGCCATGCTTTGAGGTCTTAGGTATGAAATACTATAGGCTGACAAATACCCATGGCCATGCATGGCAGCTAATGCTATGGAATTAAAGCTGGGATGGTCCTGAGGGGGGGGTGAGAAGAGCAATGGGAGTTTACAACCCAGGCAGCTGGTGAAGCAATGCTAATTGACTTCTGATGCTAGTAAAGGGAAGGAAGGAAAACTGGGAAGGCAGAGAAATTTTACTTTACGGCTTTACTACTTTTTGCTGTTAGCATCATCTGTCCTGTCTTCACTGAGGATGAAATCACTGCAGACAGTTGTTCACTTTAATGCAGGGGCACAAAAGGACATAAAGAGAAGCTTCCAAGAGGGCAGAAAGGGACTTGGAAAAGGCATATCAAAATGGAACAGCATAATTCCCCCTCTGACCACACACACAGCTCACTAGACCACATCAAAGGATGTTAAAAGGAAAAAAGAAATCAAAAACCTAGAACAGAAAAAAAAATATTTCCCAAAGAAACTAACTGACAAAATCCTGTCCAAGTGCTGTACCGTAGCAGACAAAACTGCTAACTACTGTTATTCCCATCTCTTCTCTCACAACACTATGAGCAGTGAGATTAGGTCACACCAGGTCACTACCTGGTTTCAGCAATTCCCACACACACACTCTTCCCCTCCTTGAAACCGGAAAGGGGCACCCAAAATGATCCAGCAGCTCCTGGCAAACAGCAGTTTATGCACTGACTTCCTGAGCTGGAGTCCGCATCCTATTTCATCATCCTCTCCCTGAGTCAGCAAAACCACTTGCCATATCCATGAACATTTTTACCACTGTAGCACAGCATTCAGCAGCAAGGGCACCATGGCAATAACCTTTTCATTCCCTTTGCTGATAACGTACTTCCTTTTGCTTGCTGTGAACCTGCTGCTCCCGTGTTTCTCTGGGCATCCATCGGTACTTCAAGGCAGGCATTTCTGACGTGCTCCCTCATCAGCACTGATGGCCCTACAAAAGGCTGCCCCCACCACCAGCCCTCTTCCAAGCCAGAGAACACAAGCCTGTTTAAGAGTCCTGACAAGGATATTTTCTTCTGGCCCTCTTTACTTTTACAGTTCTACTATACAAGCCTTGAGATAACCTGCATTTGCTATGCCAGGTAAGACATGCACTGTTATTTTCTACTGGAACAGGATTTTAAGTTTTGCTTTGTCCTTACACTTAGTCTTTATCCACTGTTTGCTGTTATTCAGCAGATCACTGGAGCTAAAACCAAGATGGAAAGGCAAGCCATAGTTAAGGT
The DNA here is from genome assembly GCA_013399875.1 of Gymnorhina tibicen. NCBI lineage: Eukaryota > Metazoa > Chordata > Aves > Passeriformes > Artamidae > Gymnorhina > Gymnorhina tibicen. The sequence continues at coordinate 517,599 of VXAZ01002138.1, forward strand.
CAACTGAGGACAAGTAACCACTACCTGCTCTTTAGAATGCTGCTAAAATGCTTGGTAAACTTCGAGTGAGAATTTAGACACCTTTTTTAGAGGGCTAGCTGTATTCTATTATCTAAATATTTTTTTTTTAAGTGCCACCAATGGATTTCTGAATGAAAGAGCTTCATAGAGAGGCTTACGTAACAGTGGAGAGTTTGACAAAGCAATTTCTTCGTTTCATGGAATTCCAAGATGATAAAAATTTGAAATTAGAAATAACGTTATTTTAGATTAACAGCTGATCTACCAGAAAACTGTATTTCCATTAGTGCTTGACACTGTCAACACCCACATCAAATAAATGTCTGCCTCACTTGGGAGATGGGTACGAGCCAAAGTAACAAAACATTTTAAGTTGACAGTATTATTCCAGGGTCCTGAAACGAGCCTGCATTTGTAAAAATCCATATTTGAGAAAAAACGCTGTAGTAATGGTTTTGATTCCTTTCTCACTGTCCTAACTGAAAAAGCTGGCTGAGGTGAACACTCTTGATGCATTTATTTGATACATCTCAAAAATATTGAAATTATTTTTGCCATACAAAAACTTTATTTAAATTTGCTGTAAAATTTTCATAGTCTTACAGACCAAGTATTAGGAAAAAGCCCCCAACTTTAGCAAGACAAGGCTTATAGGGAGAGAGAGTATCAAAAGGTGAAACTATAAAAAGACAGTAGACCAAACCGGATGACTTAAACCAAGGAAATCTGCAAGAATACAGTACCTTTAGACCATCAGAAATCCATACCTCTTACAAGAGAAAGAGTCATACTTTTTCCATTTCCATTACTGTATTTCACAAAGTCTTTTTGGGTTGATAAATCTCACCTTGGTGTCCTGCACAAACACCAAACCAGCATTTTTGCATCATTGCCTTAGGTGAACTTTGCTTGAAAATATTTCCTGAGGCTATTCAAAAGGATGTTTGCCAACAAAGCAGCTTGGAAAAATGCAGACTGAGCAGAAGAAAGATATACTGATATTATTTTCAAGATCATACAAAAGACCCCTATACACTTCAGCCAAGGAAGAGAAAGTTTTTCTTTGTGTTTCCTGAACACTTAAAGACAGCCATTTATAAGGTTCTAGCTGTAAGAGTGCATTCTTAATGGCAACCACATCCCACTGAGTATCTATCAACAAATTCCTTCTGGATCAGAAAGGGAATTATAGATACTGTAGTTGATTCTCCAACAATGGGTTTTAGTATAAATAAAAACATTTTTTTCTTTTCAGAGTTTAAAAATGCGCTTGAACTCTACTATCCTGGCATAAAGAAAATTTCAATTAGCCTGATTTCAATTTCATCTGAATACAACATTATTGATATGAAGTTTTATAAAGGATGAAAACAAGGTATAGCCATCTTCATAATTAATGCCTTTTAACCGGAAAACTATTTTGGGCATTGGAAAGTAGAGCAGAAATTATATTTGAGGAGTACTAGGAATAAGCCTTATATAACTCTTGACCTAAAGTAAACATTTAAAAGTGATGCTTATATTAAAAAGATAACTGATCACTTCTATTTTTATAGCACCAGTGATGGAACAGAAGAATTCCATTCCTGAATAACATTTAGTATATCATGTATTAGGATGCTCAGCTGCCTTTTTTTTTTTTTGAGTGCAAAAATATAGTCAAAATCTGTCCTCTGGATATTTTAATGTGTTTAAAGTATTTTTATGCAGAACAACTATGAAGCACTCTAAATTCTATGATGTGCAAAATACTTTGACCAACTATGTCTCAGCTACAGTTATTAAATAACAGCTCATGTAATGCTCTCTGACAAATTCCACCGTGGTAATTTCTGTGGAGTTCTACAAAATATCTTTTTCATTTGTCTTTTACCCAGTCTAGCTATTAAGTAAACTTTTCAGTTATTAGGCATAAGCATGTTCTGGGCAATTCCCAGAACCATGAGCAGTGTAATGGGCAGAAGGAAGAATACATCATCTGCATTATTTAAAATTTTAAAAATATTCAAGAGTTTGAAAATGATGGAAAATGCATAGTGAATCAGTGGGCCTCAGGTAAGGACCATCTTACACCAGTGACAGAAAAAATGGTGAATCATCTATCCACTAACTGGTGGATTTTGAGATGACTGAGAAAGAATAATGGGCATAGATACTGCCATCCTTTCATTACATATGCAGCTTTAATTATAATTTTACTCAGCTAAAATGAAACGAAATTCTGAAGTTCAGGAACAGAGGATTGAAAGTTTGCACAGACAATTTACACCTCTAGCTTCACCCACACATAGGAAAAGAGTGTTTTCCAGTTTTTCAACGGCTGACTTTGCAACCTGAGCAATGGCTTTAAAAGTACAAGTCCTTTGGTCTGTGATCTCCTAAACTCAAAATGGAAACTGCTATTACAGAAACTCCATCATGTGGGAGCATAGCGACCTCACAGAGCTCACAACGCTAATTTGAACTTTCATATTTCATTTACTAGCCAAATTAAGTGAATGGAAGAACAGCAGGCATGGGGGCCCCTGTCTGGAACTACATGTATTCGCCTACTCTAAAACACTCTCTCTTCTAAAACAAAATGACAGCCTGAGATGAGGATCTTCTTCATCTTCCACAACTGAGTACCAAGTGTTGTTCTGCTCAGAGCTCTGTTCCTCCCTGTAACTGAGGCACCAGAAATCCCTGGCAGGCTGCCACACAACACAAACCCACAAGACCTTGCTTAAAACCAACCTACATCGTCAGATGTCTTTTGAGCTAAGGAGCCTGAAAACCTGTGCTGCAAGGCAACCACAGAAGCTGGAACAGTCTTTAAGAGAAGACTGTTCAGACCAGTCCCTAGAAGGAGATAAAAGACTATGTAAATGAGTGTCATAATTATCTGGTAGACAAGCTTTGGTACTCAGGATTCACAGGTTTTATTTTTAGTTCTGAAAGGAAGTATGCTTTTTATGGTCAATCCCAGTTGGCCTCTTTCTGCTTTCCCCACTCTTACCACTTTAGCAAGAGAAATTACAGTATTTCTCGTTCAGCTGCTCACAGGTTTTCCCGTAATGGCTATGTGAAATGGGGATGAACTGATACTTGCATTGTTTTTCATAGATTTGTACAGGAGAGGTGGCCACAACCAGAATTAATTTCATAATTAATTTCATACTTTCGTGTTCTACAAAATTCTGGCTTTATGTTTCACAAACTATCTACCAAGCTCAAGCAGTAAGTTCAGATACAGTATTAGGGATCTATCATTCAGATTTGTTTTTATATAAAGAAAATGCAAGTTCTACAGAAATGGAAGGGCTAGACCTTGAGCACATTTAGGAAATCTTTCCACCTGCAGACCCTCAATACCTAGAAATATGACTTACATAGATTATAGGATTTTTCTTCCTCTGTATAACCAGAAATCTTTTTCTTTTCGAGTAATCACACCTTGTTTTTTTAATTTTAAATCGCTTTCTTACGATCACCCAGAGGTTTGCGCTAGAGCCGCGTGTCACCCTGCAGACTGGTGATGAGTGAAGAAGGCACCGCCGTGACTCACTGTCCCCTCAAATAACCTCCAGACTGTTCCGACCAGAGCTGCAGCACAACGCGCTGGCTGCTGACTCAAACAGATGCAATACGGCCTCATTCCCTCGCCGAGCACGGTGCCTTCCCTGTGCCATTAAATATGATTCATACATAGCACAGTGCCAAAATCAAAAGAACAGATCAACATTAGCAGACAGTAAATTCTAAGTCTGCTCTTCTTTGAATATTACACGCAAATAACCTGGTATAATTCTGCGTATAGCAACCTGCCCTTCAGCCTCAGTAAGGATGTTACAAATTTACCACCTTTAGTACAAACACACAGTCGGTTTGTCCATGTAAGCACCCAAAAGAAAACATCAGAGATGTCTGACACCAAAGTAAGGTAAATATATGCCAATGTTTTGCATCAACTGGTTGTTAATTAGCAGACTGCGGTGAAAGCATTGACATCAAAAGTCACTAAAACCATGTCCAAAAACACCTTCAGATTTCAGAGAATCTAACATTCATCTCTACCCTTCAGAAAAGGAGCCAGTGCCTTTGGAAGAAAAGAGGACATGTGACAGAAGAGCTTTTGAGCAATGCTGTCAGACAGCATGGCATGAAGCAGTTCCTGTCTTGACAAAAAAGTCACAGAGAGAGACAGACTTGGCTAATAATCCCATCCTTTTCAACCAGACAGGATGTGGTTCTACAATAAAAGAGACACTATTGACTCCATTAACCTACAGTGCTGGAAACAAGTCATGAAAAATGTATTAATTTCCACTGCTCATTACCACCCCCAAAATAGCTGCTACAGGCTTACCTATCACTTGCAGTATTTTTCAAGAAAATACTGTAATCCAGGGAGAGCAGCATTTCCTAACTTAATATTTTTTTTCTTCAAGAAAGAACAAATCTCTGTGTTAAACCAAGTATTTTCATCTGCTGATATTTTTATATATGATGAATTAATCCCTTCCTATGGTATAATGCAGACTCTCAAACTAGAAGAATTGATCTTGCTGCCTAGACTTAAAAGGTTTCACTAGCAAGGAGTTTAACTTTGAGTTTTCAGTGATGTAAATTGAGGGGGGGGTTCTAGTAAAGCAATAAATAACTGGGTCAGGAAATACATTCTGAGATTGTTATTAATATGGAAATCATCAAGTAACTCTGTGTACATTTTACGTGGCTACAACAATTTTGTCCAGTGACACTTGAGATCTGTGCCATAATCCATGAACATAAATCTAGAAATTGGGTTTTTTTCCCCCCACAAGAAGTCAGTCATCATTAAAGGATCATGCCAACTGTATGACCAAGATATATAGGTCTTTCGCACTCCATGACTCGATAAACAGAAATACCCATTTATTTACAAGTCTGTATACTTCTATTTTCTTGATCCCTTTCCCCAACTTGGGATCCATAAATTCAAAATGTGCTAAGTCATCATGTGGTTTTGGCATTTAGCTGATGGCGCCTTTTCATGCCTCTATCTGTTTTTACAATTAATGTCAACTTTGCAAATTAAGACAGCCTGAATATTGTAATAAATATCATTTTACAATGTTTTTGCCACTAAAAACACATGAACTGCCAATATTTCACCTTTATAATGTATTTGTGAGAGTTGCTTATACTCATCAAGTAACTTATTCCCCTCCCATCCAAATAATGATCCTTTGTCTCTCAAACTGAAGATGAACAAGAGGCTTTAGCATCGTATTCAGCGTCACAGGAGCACAATAGCTTTGTGGTAGTACTCAAGCTCTTAGAAGTTCCCGGGAATGCTCCTCTCGGGATGTTACTCATTCCTGTGACGTGTCAGAGCACAGCATGCTGGGGATTGCACCACCAGCCCAGAATGGGATTTTGTGAGGAGTCAGCTCCCATCCTGGCAATACCCAAGAGCATCACAGCACAGCCACCTGTGACTCACAGCAAGTGAGAGTCTCTGCCAGCCTCTCCAGCTGCGTAGGGACAGGGAGATCGACAGGAGAGTTGTTCAACCAGCCACAACCAGCTTCCTTTCACTGAAGGCCCTCCAGCACCCTCCTTACCAGACAAAGCAGTGAAGGCACATGAGCAGACATGGGAAAAGCCTGCATTTTAGCCATGGAGACTGCACTCTTGTCAGGTGACTGAACACGAGTTGTCTCATGCAAATGTGCCCTTCATCACTCCAGAGAAGCATTTTCTGGAGACAGCTGCGTCCTGTGTGTCCTGTGAACTGCTGTGACTGACCATGTACAGACAATAGTGGAACATGGCATTCAAGCTCCAGAAGGGAGCTGTGGAGAGGAACTGAACAAATCAAACATCCTGTCCTCTGAGAAAAACAAAGACTACATAAAGGAGATTCTCATTAATAACCCTGTACTCCACAGGAAACTCAAAGCTCTCCTTCCACTGTCCTTGGACTGACTGACATGGAAAGCACAGCTATAAGAGGGACATGCACCCCATGCAGGAGGCAGGTACCAGCACCATGAAAACACAGCTGATGAGCACAAGAGGGGATCGAGGATCCAGGACAAGGAGGAAATACCAAATGGCTCTCAGGCGTTGTAAAGGGAGTAAGAGAAAAGGAGCAAATGGCACATTGACACATGTTGTGTCTGCATTTGTATGTCAACTTCCTTTTTTTTTTTTTTTTTTTTGTCTAGACTGTTATGGTTTCAAATTTCTTTACAAAATTAAGGTTACTGAACCTGAATTGTCAGCAAACTGCAGAACCAGAGATTCCACAAAGGGAGCACTTTCAGTAGGGAAGTTTTGAAACTAGTGAGAAATCTTTAAAGAGAAGAGTTCTAAGAACTGTTTTTAAGACAAAGCTCTAGCAATCAGGATGTGGCACAGGACAAGGTGTCTGTAACTCTGAGCCTTGAACCTAACCTCGAAGAGCATATTCTGCACGCTGCCCTGGCAAACCACACTATGGGCACAGGATTCAAAAGTGTGGTCCAGAGGACCTTTATCTGTTATGGCCACAGGAAGAAACTCATCACAAGGCTGTTAAATACACCTGTGCATTTCCTCAGAAATCTGGTTAGCCTCTTCTAAAACCACTTCAGGAGAGGTTGTGTGGCTGGGAATGAAAAGCTTTCTCTGTGTTACATGGAGAATCATCTCCAGTCTGGCTGAGATGACGTCCCTACAGTCATCAGTCTTGTTCAAACAGATCCTTGCACAAGACCTGGCAAAATGAGGAAGAAAACAGGGGATGAAGAAGAGAATGGAGTTGATCATGTGTCCGAAGTGAGGAATCTGTAGGCATCACAGAAAAGTGATTCCTCAAACCTGGGTTATAATGTGATGCATTTGTGAAATGATAACACTGCTCTGCCTGTGACCATCACCCCAGTCTCTGTTATGCAGAAGTGGTGTGGGACGTTTCCTGCTTTCAGTTTTTCTTCCCAGAGCTCTGATGAAAGCTGTACAAGTACATCACTGGTAATCTGGGGCTCTGCACAAACAAGCATACGTACTCCTTTCAGTATCCACTCCTCTATTCAACACACCACCTGGAATCAAGGCAAGGGATTCTCTCCCATTCTTCCCTCCAAGAATGGCAAAAAAGACAGCATGAAAATATCACTACAAGGAAGCAAAAGGAAAAACCTACTGGACTTCATCCTGTTCTGTTCTGCAGTCTTCTGTGGCAGCAGTAATTCTCCTTCCAAAGGTAAAATGGAGACAACCGCTACCACCAGGTAATCTATGATTCTATTTATCTCAGCAAGTAGGCTCTATGTGTTCTGGTGAAAGAGCAGAATCATTTGAACCACCTTCAGAGAAAAGAACAGGGAGAACAAAGACTCCCCCTTTTGACACCAGTGAGCTCCTGCAGCAGTGCTCTGAATTTGGAAGATGATGACGTTCTATTCCGGCAGCCACTTACCTGAAAAAGCTGTTTTAGTTTATACCTCATTCTGGCTACTGTGGGAAAAGAGCAAACCAGCAATGGCTGGAGACTGGATCTTTTGTGTTAACAGGTTCAATCTAGACAAAGGCTGATGCTGAAGCAGAAGAAAAAAGTCAAAACAACCTGAAGAAGTGGTAAATACCACAGGTGCAGAGCATTCTTTCCCCAGTTCCCCTCACACTCATGGTTTTTTGGTTCTTTGACGATGAATTCCAAAATCCCTTTTTTCCTCTGCCAGCAGCCTCCATCCCAGCACCAGCCCCTCAGAGAGCTCTACAAGCACCACCACCGCTTGCAATGTTATCAAATAGCAGCAGAGAACTAAACCAGGCTCCAGTCATAGCTTGGAACCAAAGACGAGCAGTTTAAGCAGACAACTCCACTGCTTTCACACCTATCCTGTTACTGGTGGTATCTCCTTTCAAACAGTGAGATGCCACCTCCTATCTCCAAACATGCAGCACGTCCTGGAGGCAAAGGAAGTAGTGAATCCTTTCTCGGCTGAGTAGCAATGCCAGCAGACAAATAAAGTAATTACAGAACAACATGTAGCCAAATTTTTTTGCTTGACTGCTAAAATCTTACCAAAATTGGAAATCAGACAAATTGAGGGGGAAAGAATTCTTCTTTACTATTTCTATGCCTCCGAATCATAAGAAATCACAACTGAACTCACCTCTTCTCACAAAACTACTCAAGAGAATGACTTCTCAATAATAAAATTATAATTCCAGATTTCATGGTTGAAAGCTAAGCCTAAAACTATGAACAGGCTGCAAATCACTTCTGCATTAATCTGGAAAAATTAATCAGATCTGTAAACTGCCTTGTTAATCTCAAAGCAGAGCACTACTGAGTCCATGTCATAGAATTCTGGCCTTTCTCCACATACAACATGAAGAAGAAATTTTTGCTAATGAATTTCATCACTTGGTCTCAGACAGGAACTACATTATTCCCCCCACTCCACAACTGCTCCTGCTTGCAAACTCATTCCCTCAGAGGGTGACTAATGTGCAGGACAGTTCAATGAGCAGTAAAATGTAAAGAACAAAGAGAGCACAGGTTTTGTCTGCAAGGCAGAAGAGACAGAAATATGGTCTGGTGAACTCATCAAAGTCAATGAGGATGGGGGAGGGCGTCGGGAGATTCAGTGAAGGTGGATCCAAGCTACAGTCTCCAACACGGGACACCCAAAACCCTGAATTAAAAAAACCCGAACTACGTGCAAACAAATGACTTGAATAGCATGATAAAACCAATGGCCAAGAATTACAACAGTTGAAAACATACAGGATTGAAAATCACTTTACATAAGGATTTTTTTTAACTTCTTATTTTCACTACTCTAATGGGAAGGCTGTTTGAACACAACACTGCTTTAAAAAAGGCCTCCAATCTTACTAGCCTTACTTATTACAGTTAATTTGTGGGTAGTTCATACCCACCTTCTCATGCCTACCTTGGAAATGGAAAATAAGGCTCAGTTTCTGCTAAATAAAAATTACTGGGTTTACATGCATATATAGTTACCAATATTCTTTGGCTCCTCACAATTTTGGATCATGGTTGAAAACAGAATTTCAAGGCAGAAGCAAGTATCTGCTTTGGCCTAATGACTTATTTTCCATAAGAAATTTGATATAAACAGATAATGGGTTTTCTCCATTTACTTTTTATAGTCAAAATGTTATTCCTAGCCAACGTAACAACAGTATTCACGATTTATTGTGTTTTATAAATCTTGCAATGACTTTCCTGTTATCTCCCATCTTCATCTCTCATTTATGAACATAAACAGATCTTTTAGTTCATTTCAAAGACAAACTCTAAAGGCAACTAACAAAAATCTGGACTACATTAGTTGAAAAATCTACACTGAAACTGTACCAAGAAGGCAGACTGAAGCTAAAGTTTTAAACTCCCAATGGAGATGCTAAGACCCTGGTTAACACCAGTGAAAAAGGTACATATAGGTTAAAGAGAACCATTTCCCTGATAGAAAATAATTAGCTATTAACTACCTTTCGTTGTGTCACTGTGCCAGGAACATCCGTGGCCAAGTAACAGACTGGTACTTTCTTTATACAGTTAAATTACATAGATTAAAAAACCAAACCCACTGGTGTGTCACTGTAAACACATATATTAAAACATACGTTACAATACCATTAATATAGAAAAGGGATTGGTTAGAATCCTGGGAAAAAGCCAGTCTGTCTTCCCTACTATCCAAAATTTGATTAAAATAGCACTAACAGAGAGACGTGGTACAGACACAAACCAGTTTACAGCTTTCCAATGTTCTGGGCAGCTGAGATGTCATACACACTATCCCCAAAAGGCAGGCAAGCACCAGAGCAGTCAAATGACATCCAGCAGCACCAGCTTCCCCTGCCTGGATGTGCGGAATGGTTGCCCTTCCTGCTTTCATTTGTACACTGTACGTGCATTTGGAGCGTTTAAGGATGTGACATCGGTCATTTTGTTGCTGTGAGAGGAAGCTTAGGTTAGATATTCAGAGGAGGGTTTAAAAGGCACAATAAAAAGTGCAGTGGTTATTCTAATACATAATCTAGCATACAATCCTACATGTGCCAATAATGTCATTTGTATTGAAGGAACTCCAAGTACATCTGTCATTAAAAGATTGTGCAACTGCAGCAGCCAAAGATGTTGAAATCTACATTCTACAGCAGTGGCAGTAATTTCAGAGCTGTGTGCCAAAATGTGATTAATCACAGTTCACTAGGTATTTTGATAGTAACACAGGAAAATAGCTTGGCATAGCAAAACCATACGATCAATTAAGAATGCCATCAGCCCCCCTGAAGCATAACCTTCCAGTAGTATGAATACCACAGCACTTATATAGGTTGATTAACTTCCAAGATACAGATTTCATATATATAAAGGACAGAAAAATCAGATCTATTAATAAGAGACCATATGGAAAATTGTATAAATTCTTCCCTAACAAAAGCTCATCTGAGATTATCCACGTCTAAAGGAAACACAAATTGCTGCATATTCAGACATATATCCGACTGCATTTCTGCCTGACCACATTTTGGGAGTGGAGGAAAAACAGCAGAGTCACAGCAGGTTCTCTGTATATTGCACATATTAGTCAGGCTTATAAAAACCATCCATGATCCCTCCACCTGCAAATCCATCCAAACACATTTCTGTGCTGCAAGTGCACCAGAGTCCTGACTGATCACCTACTGCTGCTGCCTGCAGCTACCTTCACCAGCAAAGCGGATGGCACTTGGTGGAGGCTCATACAATTCTGCCTGCCTAGGTGATGGCCTGACATCAGTTTGACAAGAAGTTCAACAAAAGTTCTGATGCAATCTCAAACCCGTAACTGCTTTTTTCCACAGGACAGCATCTTGCTAGACAGTAGAAAAACATCAATAAATAAATGCACACAGTGATTCTATTTTAGTTTTATGTTATTTTCAAGATGACAGAGTTCTAAAAGACATCTCTGCCTTAATGTAATTCCTCCACAATTGTCCACAACTGCCCCCAGTACTGCTCCTGAATGAATTGGACCATGAGTCTTAGAAGATGACTGCACACAAATGCCTATCACTCTACTTGCCAATAAACAATCAATAGCTAATTCATTACCAGCTCTCAAACTACCTTGTAAATGTGTCTTAGCCAGGAAGTAAACCAGAATCGATGAGGTCTGTCCTAAGTAATCTAACAGAAGGAGACAGTTCAAAAGGGGGAGGTGGGCGTGGGGGGCGTGTGATGCTCATTCTTCAGGATTAAAAGGATTAACATCTTGCCTCAAACTTCAGTAAAGCATTTGATCCTGGCAACATTATACAAGCAGTTTCCAGAGGTGTTGATGCTTCTTCATGTACTCTACAATCATGTACAATTCACTACTAACAAGATTCCTGAGAGGAAATGTCTTATGGTGCATCTTCAAGCTGTCCTTTCTGTAAGCTACAAAGATATACCCTGGCATTTCTGTAGCACTTTATGTAATCATGATGTGAAAAAAAAACCTTGATTTTAAATTTAAAAGCAATAAAAAAGTTTAATGAATCATTTGGACTAAAGTACTACAAGTACTAAAAGTACTGTAATTTAGAGTAGTAAAAGTACTACTACTAGCAAGAGCATATGTGGACAAATAGAAATTTTGGAACCAAAACCAAGAGGCTTTAGCTTGGTAACAGAACCTTACAGAACACTGAATCATAGGATCACAGAATATGCTGAGTTGGAAGGGACCTACAAAGATCATCCTATTCCAGACAAATACACCTCAACAAATAGGAACATAGTTCCCTAAAAAGCCAGTTACACTCAAATGCAAAAAAATTAATGCAAAAAATTCTGTAGAACATATGAAGAGATTTTGCCTGTATTTATATTAATATAAAGTTTTATTATACTTTCAAAATAATTAAATATATCAGCCAATGATAAGAAGTACTATTCAGTTCATTTCAGGATGCAGCTAAATGTTTCAGTGATTCCAACAACATCTACCCATTCACAATCAGCCCTATTAATCACTAGTTTATTCCTATTGTGATGGTACTAATACATTTGCAGCAATTCAGTATATGCATTTAAAATCTCAGCAAAGCCCTTCAAATTAAAATGTAAGATTTTTTCAAAGCCATCTGAAACTTGAGCCAAGAACAGAAATATAATTTTGCATCATTTATTAAAAGAAATGAGGTACTTACCCAGTGTCCTACACTCAAAATTGATGAGAAATTTCAAATTAAAATGTTCAGTCAGGATTTTTTCAGAATGATGCATTATACGTAAGAATAGTTAATTTTTTTCTTATACAGATCTATTCAAAAATTGGCTAACTGATAGACCAAGTCTTTTCCATAAAGCAGTCAAAATGGAACACAAGAGCAATGAATAAAAGACAAAAAAGCTGAATAAAATACTTTTTTTTTTACCCATGACTGGTGTAGACCCTGTGAGAGTTGGTAGACAAAAAATAAACACTGTATCATTAATTGTGTTAATAATTCACCTATCTGTAAATAAGAAGTCAGACTTACTCAAGGTAAGATGAGGTCTGCCATATTTCTCTAGTAAAATATTAATTACTGCAAAAGGATATTATTTTCAAACGAAGATCAATTCCCTAATCAATAGGCATCTACTTTGTTTGCTTACAAAATCAGCCTAATGAATACCTTTCAGACATTGTTTGGGTTCCCCCTTTATATAGCCCTAAATTTATAGTTCTTAACATTGATTCACTTTCTAGTATTAAAGACACTGTATGGAAGACTGCTTTAAACATGCAATGCACATTAAATAAGATACAATACCTCAAAGAATTACCAAACTCTTGCTGAGGTAACCTCAGGCTTTACTGCAAAGGAAGTGCAGGTAAGTTAGAGGGGAAAAAACCCAATCACAAACCCAAGTTTCTCTGTATGTCCTTCCCCCATTTATGTGACTATGTCAGGCAGGAGATGCCAGAAAACCAGAAGTGTTCTAAACCCACAGAGACTACAAACAGGTTTCTTGATACCTGATGAATTTCAAAAAATAAAACAGTTTCAGTGTTGTTCCATCATTTGTTTAGGACTGACATCATCAAACAGGGCAGACTTTGCAAAGAGAAACACAAGCATCTTCAGCTGAAGTTTTTGCTTTTTCTTTCAAGAAGTCATTGAATGTGTCTTTGCCATTTCTAGCCCTTGACTCAACTTCCTGATTTGGCCAGCAGCTGGAAGGATGTTAATCCAAGGGTACGAGAAAGGAAGTGGTAAAACAATATGCTCCCAGCCCTGGCCTCTGCGTGTGCACAGAGAATGGATTTTGAACCCACAGCATATAAATAAAACCTGTATTAAACGAGGACAAGAAAATTGCTCAGGAGAAGAAACCAATCTGTGCCTTCAGCAGCCTTCTCCTCTATCCTTCTCTCCCCATCAATACTCCCTCACAATTCCAGGTAGTCTGTGATTAGGCAGTAACTACATCTTAGTTGTGATCATGAGTGGTATGACCTACAGCCAACCAGCATTTCCATTCCTCCTGCCCAGCTGAGGCCAATGCAGAGCCACCAAACACAAGAAGGGCGTCAGAAACACTGCTCATATCCATGCCAACATAAACGGTGCAACACGAAGTTCAGAAGGTAACACGTTCCCATACAAAAGTGCACCTGGAAAGAACTGGCAAGTACTTCAGGAGACTGCTCTTGTGACAGAGAAGTCGGGAATAGAGGAAATAGGGGGTTTACTACTTCAGGGTTTGTTTTTCAAAAAAATGTGCATGGTAGTCACTTTGTCACAAAATGAAGTCAGCAGAAAGTTTAGGATGCTAAGGATACAAAATACAGATTCCACTCAGCTATTCTCCTCATGCAAGTTAAATACCTCAAGCTGACAGTCTGTTCCTGAACTTTCCTATGTTCAGTTTTCTCCTTAGAAGTTAAGATCAATTTAAAAAGCAAACATACAAGATGTACAACAGCAAATCCTTGCCAGAACAACTTCAGCAGTGTCTGAGGTTGCTGTGGAAATTTGACTTTTTTGTCTTCAGGAAACTGCCATGTATGAAAAAGATTGCTCATGATAAATGTATCACAGATAGCCCATTTATAATGCTTTAGCACCTATGACTTTTTTCTCCAAGTACTTGATCTAGCCTGTTCTAGTGTAACTGAAGGCCTGCAAAATCTGCCAGCAGAAGTTTCTGTTAATGGCAGGTAACTACCAACATCTCATTTCAAAATCTTTTTCAAATCCAGAGCCCTAGGAATGACAAAACAAAACCAAAAAATAATTATAGTATTTCAGAATATTATTATTCTGAATAATATTATTATAAATTATAATAAATCAGAAGTTATCAATACAATTCAAGTACAGACAGTGCATAATAGAAATAAACAGCAGCACTTCATTCTTACATACATGTCTGCTTAGTTTACAAGGGCTAAGTGCAAACTAAAAAAATATTTTTGTGTAATGAGGGGACAGAGTTTCTGGATCTAATTGAGACTGAGGCAGGTTTAAGCCACAATGCCAAAAAGGGGAGGTAGTAGCACTTGTCCTTTCAGCATCAGTGAGGGACCTTAGCCGCAACGGTTGCCTTGTTTGTGTGTCAATAACCAGCACTCAGGGGGGCTGAAGGATACGCTTGCTTAGGACTACCGAAAAAGCCTCCTTCATTTGCAAAATGCAGAACTTTTACCCTGAACTAGGAAAACCCAGTGTCTGGTCCTGACTGCAACATTTTTACTTTATTGAGACATGAATTTCACCCGAAGCTCTAGTGTCTCAGCTGTATGAGAATGGGAGGAACAGGAACGCACCAGACTCCACGTATGCACACAGTCACGTGTAACCTACTGAAGTACCTTTTACAGAAGAAGTGCTTCACGTTTTGGGTGGGTTTTCCACACTGCTATATATGTAAGTTGGATATTGAGACTTCCTACAACACATGATGGTATTCACCGTTAAGCACAGAAGAAACTGCTGGAATTCTGGGAAAGAAGAACAAGAAACTCATAAAACTCTAATTATGCTTTCCATAACTCATCTTACTCAAGTGAGCATGGCGAGAGCAGTGCTTCAGTATTGCACAGCTGACAAGTTATTAATGCACAAAAGCAGCAGTGGAGATTTGAACAGTGGGTGGCTTTCGAAATTAGCTGCCAAGTGGATTTGACAGGTGTAAAGCCCAGCTGCTCCTCCCGCCATCACAAGAAAAACACTGAGCAGTAGCTGGGGATGGAGGTCTTCTGGCACAGCTTTCCTTAATCTGGACAGCCACCACTGGGAGGGAGGACAATATCATGCTGACATCTTTCCCTCACTGGACAGACTCCTAACAGGTATAGTTCAGAAGACAGTTTTTTTAAGTGTTTCTAACATATTGGGAAAAATATTCTGTTTGTGTGTATGTGTCTATACATACAATCTATAAATACACACCCACACATATATATAATGTACAGATTTATAATATAAGTAATAATTTATAGAAACAGCAACAAGTAAGACTGCGAGTGATAAGTCTGATGGGGATGCACAATCAGTCATCTTCCAAAGCTCAAGCTCTGGAAGCTGAATTTCCACAATACTGTGCTGAAATAACCACCTGCATCCACCAGCCTATATTCTGCTCACTGTGGTATCTCCAAAGTAGAGCTGATCTTTCTAACTCACTGAAGAAGTGCAGATGATCTAGACAACTACAAAGCAATTTGTTTTCTTCAGCACAAGTGAAATTTTTTTTCTCATAAATGCTGTTTAAAAAAAAAAAGAAATCAAATACTTAAGACTTTGCAGTGAATTCCAGAGAATCCAGCATACCTCTTGGCTCTTCTACACGAAGAATCTGTGCAGTATGTCAGCACTGAAGCCAAAGTGTGAACACAGTGCAGAAGCACTGACACTAACTCCAGTCTAGCTGACTGGGCTATCAACAGGAGTATAACCATATCCCAAACCAGTTTAGGTTTCAGCAATAGTTATGAATATCAGTATCCAAGCAGTCACCCTGCACTCAGCTCCCTGCAGCTGTGACTTCATCTGCTCTGCTTCAAGTGCTGAGCTTGAATATGGAACCTCACGATGCTTTCTGTCTGTCTTTTACAGAAAGACATGTAAATCATCACCAGCATTTCACTGCTATCTGACTTTGGAACAGGTGCAAGAGACAGAGGCACACTCAGCTGGGAGCATCGCTCAGTTACAGCTGGAGGATGCTGAACAGTATCTAGGGCTTTTTAACTGGCACAACCCTTGGAGAACAAGAAGTGCTTTACTAGCAGGAAAGAACCTGAGGCACAAAGACATCCAGGATGCTGTGACATACTAAAGCAGATTTCTCTAGATGAGCTGCCAATATGGCAACTCCCAGGCCAGTATGATCAACGTGAGTTGTGCTTACTGTTGAAGTCTAGAAAATACTCCATTTTGTTTGGAATTCTGTAACTTCTGTAAATGAAATTAACATTAAGAACTATTCTTAGCACAGCACTTAACTACAAAAAAATATTTCATTTATTTTATCTACATTAGCACGCTTTTATGAAACTTTCAAACAAAAAAGCATCCCCATTGCTTACAAGTGCAAGTTTAACAAGAAGAAAGTACAAAGGAAGCCTGCCATTAGCCAACACCTTAAGAGAAAAAACTTTGGAACAACCAATGCAGTAGTGTAAAGTGCACAGAAAGTGCCAGGGCCACAAAGAAAACAGCACTGCAGTGAGGCTTTCCACCCCATCACTCATTTCCAGAGTGGGAAGCCACAGGGCAACACCCGTATTTCACAACAAAGCATCTGGGGGGGCAGATTCCAGTTTATTACTCCTTATTTGGGGCACGTCCTGGGAAGGTAATGGCCTCTCCCTAGAAGGCTGCATGGAGAGCAGTGACTCCCAGTAAGCAGTAGTTTAAAAGAAGCAAGTGCCAAAGTACACAGGCGGGATGTGGTACTGCTTGAGACGTTTACGTTCTGTGGGAATATTACAGTAACGTACTCTCCAACAAAGTAATCTTTGAACCATCTCCAAGTGCTGTTTCTGCATGTTACTGTCTTCCACAATGCAGCAAAAATCAGGTCATTTATGCTCTGCTGAGTCAGTTACTTAAATTTTCTCTTCCCCAAGCTCTAAAGTTTTCCAAGAAGCTGACAGCTTCCAAGCATTTTCTCCTCTATTGCATATATCTCATCTTTACCCCATATTATCAAGGCATACAAGCACTAGAATTTTGATGCAGAGAATGGAGAACCTGAAAAAAAACACAATTCATTTCCCTGGAAGCTACAGCACTTCCTCCCGTCAAATTTGAAATACCCTCAAAGTTTTTATTTATTTTTAGGACTCAGGAGACCGAGTCTTCTCTCTGCCTTACTTTCCATATACACAGTAATCCTTTGTGAATTAATTTCTTTTTATTGCTGGAGTATTTTGAGTGTCCACTGAGGATTTAATCACAGTAGCTGGCAGTGTATACCTCTATTTTTCATTGTGCAGAGAGAGAACAGGCTGCAATGAAGTAACTGAATATGCAGGGGGAACATCAGCAATATCTATAGAAGCTCCTGATTTTGACAGGGATCAATCCAAGCCGTGGGATCAACATATAAAAGAGAAACTTACTCAGAAATGCTAAAATTAGATCATCGAGACAAAGAAGAAAACAAATCCTTGAGAGAGTGAAAAAGTGGTAGTGTGTCACAGTACAAACAGGAATGAATAAGGAACCTGTTCTACTTTCCATTATTGTGCCAAAAATAAAGAATTTGATTTGTCTCAAGAATCTCTGGAAGGCCCATGGAAGCTTGTTGTTCAATCTGTACCCTTTCTTCTTTAATCATGACACAAATGCCAATAAACTGGCACTTTAAAAGTATTTACTTCATAATCCAGCTGAAGTAGAATGCAGTCAAGCAAAGGGATTCTGCAATTGACAGCTGGGACAGAGGGGCAGGGAGGGAGGAGGGAAAAGGCTACATAAGGTCAGAGGACAAGTCTTCTCTTCCATGTGTCCATGAATGCTTCTCCTCTTATAGTTTACCACCAAGTGCTCTAACATGCAGTCAGCACATGAACATATTGGGCTCATTCACATCTAACCAGAACAAACACATCACTGCCACCCAGAACAAACCTCATCTCGTTCTTCTGCAAGACGACCTCCTCATTAGCATGTCGGTCAGACTGAAGGCCCACAGTCCCACATGTGCCACTGGCACTGGCCACTGTAAATCAGCTCCAGATTCTCACAATGGAAAAGGGTTTGTCACTGCCAATGAAGATCCACTCTTTGTCCCTGTTTTTGCTATAAGCCTGGCTAAAGCTCTATATTCTTGCAGGGTCCTGGACAGAGTCCCAGGAAAGACTGTTCTCAAGCCACCGGTTTAGCAATGACTTCACTTGTTCCAAGAAAGAGAGACAGGCAAACCAACACACTCTTTTTTTTTACTCGGGTGGAGGGGAGGTTGAGTTGTTCTTCCAGCCTCCCTACCTTAGGAGATATACATATTCAGGATCTGCTCATGAAAATGTATTTTAGCTTTTATCTATCTATTCCTCAGAAGCACAAAATTGCAGGAGAACCAGTTCTTGCTGCATAGCAGCCCCGAAACTGGGAGTGATAGAGTTACTGCAAACCTTTGTATTAGCTGAGACCAAAGGGCAAATCTGTTGGTTTGACAAGGTACTGTAACGCTAATGAAGCACTGTCTTCATATTCAGAGCAACAAACTACTATGGTTTCTTCTGATTTATTATATATGGATTCATACTGAATTCACAAGCAGCACTGGTTTGTTTACAGGTATCAAAACACATACTTCACAAAAAAAGCCATACCCAGTAGAACACATGAAACACCCTGACTCATCATCATCCCAGGCACCCAGCTCTGCCCTGCCAGCTAAATGTACCATTCCCCGGTCCTGTTTTTCATCACAGTACACTGAGTCAAACTGTTTCCTCCTTTGACATCTACCCTGCACAAGACCGCCAGTTTCTTCCAAAAGGAAAAGGCCAAAATAAGATATTACTTTTCCTTTTCTGTTCTGTAATAGCCTCTTCCTTTCTTGTTGCAGAAGTTTCTTGTGTGTGCTCCCATTCAATGCATTCACTTTTCTCTATATCCTATTCCATTCCTTTTCTTTCCAACCTCTTGTGTTCTCCTAGATCCTTTACCTGAAAGTGCAAACTTGACATAAACTATCAATCCTAAACTCATTTAATCATAACTGCATTTTCCATTTTTCTTCTTTCCTTATTTTCTTTCCAAGATGATGGAACATGCTTCTTAAAATGCCTGTCTGAAATGTCTTTTCTTTCATTTCTATCTATAGACCTTCAATAATAAATTTTCATTTCAGCATATCATTCAGGTTTCCAAAACCCTCTTCCCAAACAAAATTAATAAGAAAAAGACACTCAGCCCACACTTTCCTATGCCTAAAACACGTACAGTTGATGCTGCAAAAAAAAAGTGAACTGCTATCTATGTTTCTACCATGGTGCCCTCTGCTAGTAAGTCTATCACCTTAAAACTTTTCTTGCACATTATTCTATTATTCTCTAAAATGCCTCTAGCTGCTTCTATCCTTTGTCATCTCTTTTTCTCTGTCTACACTTTATTTCTAGATATTTTAATGTGCAATTAGAGAGGCAGTAATTAAATTCAAACTGACAGCTCACAGAAGCATTCTGTTCAGTCCACATTAAAACCTTGGCTCCAATTTGTCACCCTGCCCACACACGTACTTCCATCTCCCTCTTGGCTTCTGAGGGGATACCACCATTTCCTAAGACTTCAGACTGAATTATATCATATGCATGATTTTATCACTGACCTCTAACATCATAGTACCCAAATTGTTTCTACATAGGTAAATTAATTTACTCTCCCTAGAATACAACTATTCTTTATCTGCCTACAGGTCAAAAAATTTTATTCATCATGTTAATTGCTTCAAAGTTATTTCTGAGAAATTCAACACCCAATTCTGCCTCATTTTTGAGGTACTGGTGATTCCCCTAACCCATCACTTTCAGCTTATCACTCCAATGTCTTTTTCTATCTTTGTGACATGCACCCGCCTTGTATACCAACCTAAACTGATGCCTTCAATTTCAACACCTTATCTTGGCTACTTTTTTTAATCCCTTAATGTGGGAAGGCACACCACTCACTTCCACTACCTACACTTTTTTTTTCCAGAATCCATATTTCCATTTTTTTCCTATGCTAACCCTTTGGCCAGTGAGTTTTCTCCTGCACTGATGTCTGTAAAGTATCCCTATTACTTAAACTAAACAACAAGCACTGTTTACCAAACATCCTCTTCCCCAGTATCCAGGCTACACAGACGCTGACATTGCTTATCACTATTGCCATCTCTTTAGGCTTCTTGACAGTCTTTTCTTCTATGATTGCAAACACCTCACATGCAGGGTGATTTCCAATTATACCAGCTAGGCAGCCAAGTTCTCCAGTGCTCCCAGGAGATCCTCTCACAAGAAAAAAAAGCATTTGATTACAGTGGGGACAACCTGAGGCACTACAGTTCCTCCCTCCCCAGCCTCGCACAGTGGCAGAGGTACCCAGTCAAAGTCATCACATGAAGTCATCACAATGAAGCTTGTTACTGGCAGTAGGGCTCCAGGTTCATTTACAGCCAACTCTTCACCTGAGGTAGCAACTCCATTTAAAAAAATATTATCTCATCATGAGAGAAACTGAATTCAGGTGATAGTCTACCCCTCTCCTGTTACTGAGTTTCTAAACAAGGAGAAAGAGACAGTATTTCCCATTTCCTCCCTTTCTCAGCTTGACTATAGAGCCTAAAATCTTAAAGCAGACTTACACAAGGTCAGTGGATGCTGTGCTTTCAGGAATAGCTACACCTGAGGCACTCAGGCATTTTAAAATAGCAACGTTTGTGAACAACTTGCATTCCAGAAATTTCATCTATAAAGTGGAGATTACATCTTATCACACAGCTGAGCGGTGAAAGCAATCAGTAATTATGAAGCACTCAGACACTAGACTGATAACTACCCACAGAAAGACCCACAGCAATTGCAGACCTTGGCTTCTGATCAGGCTTGAATACAACACAGTAAATACAGAGTACGTTAATCAAAGAAGAACAGAAGGTGATAAGAACCATCTAAATAAACAAGCACTTTTCATTCACTCCACCGAAGGTGAAGATCCTAGAGAAATACTACATAAAATCTTCTAAAATATTGCTTTGCCGCATTTATGTTAGCATCCAAAATAAAGCTGTACCGAAACTTTTATTTTGGTATGATTTTTTTTTCAATACAGTTCACATGCACGGGAATGCTTAAGACTTTTTCTTTAAAGGATACAGCAAGACTCAACTTTTTCAAAATGTGCTTGTTACCACGTCCACACTTAGGATTTCACACAAAAGTGCAAACATTCCTACTGCTGTTTGGCAAATCAATTTTTTACCACCTTTTTCATGTTTTCTTATTTTTAGCAAGTCTTGTTTTAGAAAATAAACAAACAAAAAATCTCCCCACAACCAAAACACACCACACAAACCTTCACAGAGCTCATCCACTCCAATCCACCACAGTGTTTTGACAGTCTGACAACAGAAACCAAAAGTTCCATGCCACTTTGAGCACCCCCACTGTTCCCCACGCCATGGTGTGCTCAGAGTTGCTATCGATACAGAGCAAAACCTTGGGAGGTCTCTGTGGAAGGAATCTGCTCTAACTACAGCTAATACCCTGTATCTGCACTTTCCCTCAAATATGGTTTTTCTGGAATGGATGACTAGAGGGTTTGACTCAGAAAACAATTGCTAGAACATCTGTAGGCAGGCCAAGTACAAATGCTGAGAACTTGTCATCTTTAACATCTGGAAACTGTGACCTGACAGGCTATTTGAGCCTCGCTTCAGACTATACAATTTCAATTTTATAACTGTAAAAGCAGGAGGCAGATCTTTTGCAAATCTTCCTTCTCACGCCTATCAGCTGCCTCAAGAATATAAACACTGAAAAAAAAAATAAAGGAATTGATAAGACAGAGATGTAAGAAAAAAGGTTTCTGCCTTTTGATGGACCAGCACAAGTTTGATAAAAGTGTCTGCTAGGAGAAAGGTTCAACTAAAACACTTTCACACATTAGCAAATACATACTTTCAACTTGTGGACAGGATCAGCAACCAGACTAGAATACTTTATAGAAATACACCCCTTCTAAACCCAAGAAGGATCTCTATCCTAGAGGGTGAGATTACAAGCATGTAAAATAGCAGAGTACTTAGATACTAAGCTAAGTTTTTAAGAGATTTTAAAATACCCATCTCAATCAAGGAGAGATGGGTGGCTTCAAAGAGCAAATGACATGACTCCCTAGAACTAAAATTCTTGCTCAAGGATATACTAACTTGCCTGTACAAGCAAATATATGACTCAGCCTGTACGTCCAGAAAGTGAGCGTGCTTTACTCGGGTACATTAGCACAAACATACAAGCTGAGTCAAGTAGGAATATTAACTGAAGAGGAGTAAGTTGATCCAAAATCGTCTATGGCTTTTTTGACCAGACTGCTTCATGACCATCAGCCTGACTGTTCCCACCCTAGCTTCAAAAAAATTATCACACAATAGAGTTCCAAGAAATCCATCAGGTACTCCAAGACAAGAATATGAAGAGTATATTGAAAGGAAACAGATACAGCAAAAGCCAGAGAAAAAAAATACCATCATCTAAATTCATTATGACTATAAATATCTAAAAACCCAAGACTAAAGTTACAGATATTAAGCTTATTATCAAATATATCTAAGACTTCCCTTCACCATTTTGACAAATTTGTTGGAGCCCCCTTTCACCCACCAGTCTGTGAGGAATCTTCCTCAACTGTATGCAAAGCAAAAGCATCCAATATAGTAGGTTCCCAAAATTTCGCATCTATTTGCCTCTTCTGAAGACTTTGATAACACTACTAGTTTCTTTGGAGAAAAAAGGAATATGTGTTTATTGCTTATTAGATTATCTCAACAGATATATCTAAAGGCATGTCACAAATGCGCACAGCCTCCTAGCAGTTATCTCAACAGCTTTAAATGCTTGGGCAGCAATCCAGAAAGAATGAGAGTCACAAGTATCACCTCATGAACCAGGCAAACAATTACCACTTACTTTATTAATCTTTACTCATCTTTCTGAACTCTGACCTGAATTTCAGATACCTTCTTTCTGGGAGCTGAGGGTATCACAAGCCTAAGGGTTTATTTTTCACCTTAATTTCAATCCTTCCTAGAGCAGTAAGATGTGTTACTGCTAAGTTTATATTTGTAAGATGCTTTGACTATGGAAAGTGACATTAATCCCATTACATCATTCAGAGACCACTTTCGCAGTGCTTTAGGTTGACTCAAAAAGGAAGATGAGTGACTATTATCATCACTCCACCTCTCCAACACAACCACGCTTTACTAAGGATAAGTATTTTCTTATCCTTTTCTTACCCTTCTCCCCCTCCACACTCACCACTTCCCACCACCACTTGAGTAACCTAGACAGTTTCCTAAGGACAGAATTAAAGAGAATAAAATACTTTAGTAAATGCAATTGTGCATAGCAAATGCAAATGTTCAAGTTGAATTGTTCATCAGGCCATTGAATTTGTTTGATCTTTGATCCCTGAGTCTGGCTTGGGTCCTTTCTTTTTGCCCAGACCAGCTGGTACTCCACCAAGAAGGTTGCAAAATCTTCGTAAACTTTAACCCATTCTCGCTTTTCCCATTCAAGGTCATCAAATTCCACATATACCTGGGGAAATTTAAGAAAGGAAAGGACACATATTATTGCATATACATGGCATGTGTTCATCCACACGCACTTTTGGACACATAAACCTAAAAATTTAATGCAAGATTTTTTTTTATTACCCATTTTAATGCTATGGTTTTGAAATTAAATAATCAGTTCCTGCACCACAGAAGACAGTTTTCTTGGCAGTGCATTTGTGCTGAAGAGAGTCACATTTGCTAAAACACTAACATTGGGTGTCTTATCTCATGAACAAAAAGCATTACATAAAGTATTTAATAGTAGCATTCCAGTAATACATACAGCTATCTACATAATCAGTAAGTTTTAAGAATACTTCTCATTTTCAGTTCCATTATGTGTCATGTAATACAAACCGACCAACCAATCAATGAAATGGTTTTAAGGGAAAAAGAAAAAGAAGTCAATTGGAACAGCACCAGAAAGGACATCCTGAGCCTGCAGACCTTGCTTCTACAAGCAAATCCAACACACAGCACCCCGCAGAAGCAGCTCAGTTTCTTGCCATTTCTGTCCTCCTGCAATCCGGCTCAAAAAACCAAATCAAACAAAAAGCAATACCACCACCTTTTGTTTCCAGCTAGATTAATGTGGAGCCAGTTTGTAACTATTTGATCTTGTGCTGTCCCTGTCCCTCCCCACCACGGTACCTTCTCCACTCAGCTGCATTCACTAAACTACTAAGTTAAATACACCAAACCTGTTGTCTCCTCTTATGCGGGGCAGAGGGATCTCAAAGCTATCCAAAAGCTATCTGCATTACCAAACACAACTCTCTAAACCCATTCCATTTCAAAATTACAGAATTTATTTTAAATTAAAAAAAAATCACTGTAGTAAGTTGTTCTCTTTTCCAAATTACGAGAAATTTGGTAAGAAAAATCAGCTGGCAATATACTAAAAAGTCACTGCTTGTTACACTAAGCGGAGAAGGAGGGAAGTTGCTTTCCTACTCTTCTGAACTTCAGCCCTCAGCCAAGGCAATTTCTGAAACTCAAGTTTCTTCCTCTATCTGCTTCTGAGAACTTAAAATCACTGTCACAGAAATATTCTTCTCTTTTAACTCTGGTTAATTTTAGGCCTACAACATACTTCCTTGTCTAGACTTTCTGTCTCACACTTTCAAAACGTGTACTACACAGTGCTCCTTCTCCCTTCTGAGTACACAAATTTCCAACAAGCCGCTTCTCACTCCTGTATCCAAGTTCATCATCCCAGTTTTCCCCCACAGATACCTTTAACCCATATTACTCCCACTCCATTCTCACACACTTTCCTTTTCCCTTCCCTCTTTAAAGCATCAGATCAAGAAGACCCTCTCACCTCCACTGTTCATTACTACAGCCATCGCCTCAGTCTAACAAAACAAGTAGAAAACAGCAGCAAAAACTGTTTTCACTAAAAAAGCCCACTTTTTAATAACTTAATTTCTAAAGACTAATTCTAAAATATGTAATAAAGTTGCAGAACGTTCATTTCTTAATCAAAAGAGTTAACAGTTAACAGTAAACAGAGAGAAACTTTAAAACACTGGCAGGAAAGCACATCGTATCTCAAATCATCCTAGCAGCATTCATTTCATTCATTTCATTTCATCCTAGCATCTTTCATTTGCAGCTACTTTGAACCCTTCTGGAGAAATATTTATTTCAAAATAACAATATAATGACAAAAATAAAATTTGTTTGAAATAACAAATTTTGTTATTCATTCAGTTGTAAAGACAACCTTCAGTGACAGTACAGTTAAAAATCATTCTCTAAATTCATCTTCCTCCTGGCCTTTCTTCCACTCAATTATTTCGGACTAGTCAAATAATTTTGCTTCAGTATCTGGAAAGACACCTCACTTGGGTAGTCTGTCGCAAGGTGTTAAGAGGTTAAGCACCAGACCTCACACAGCAGTGGATTTGAAATAAATAGGAGGCAAGGGGAGTCAAGTGAATAAATATTTTTGAAAAGCACAGATAAGTCTAAAGCGGAGTTAGCAGTTTAGAAACAGCCACTCTAAAACATACTGTATCTTCTGGACACTGGCCAGAACTTGTGGATAGCTGTGATACAATCTAGTGTTTGTGTGCAAGTTTTGCACCCCAAATAAACCGAAATCCGGTGCAGCAACAGTGGGAGTTATTGCTGAGCTATCTGCAGAGTCTCCTGGCACCGTATAATTAGATCTTCAAAGAAGCAGTTCCAAGAAAAGTGGAGAATGGAGCGTGGCGCAGAGCCAGTCTGCCATTGCCCAGGGCACCATATTCCGCCTCTAGTACGATACACACACAGCCTTACTTGGGAATTACTTCTGCCAGCTTCCACCACTTTCAGCTTTCCGTGCCAACGCTATTAACTATCTGCTGGCTTTTTAAAGATCATTTTTGAAAAGCAGAAGCAAGAGAGACAAAAGGCAGAGCCCAGTCATTGCCCATTCTCCGTTTGGCCGGGAAATTAATTTTTCTAAGGCAACAGTAAAGCCTCTGAAGAATAGAGGCTTCCCCTTTCTCTGAATGCTGACCTACCACACAGAGACAAGAACCATCTCAAGCAGCACAATTTATGAAAGGGAGTAAAAAGGGGAAAGGATGAGGAAAGGAAGCAATCCAGCAACCTATGCCAACAAAATAAAATGTAGAGCCAAAGTTAGACCCTCTAAGGAGTGCAAAGGCTAAAAATATTTAATCTTTTTTGTTCCACTGACAGAACTCTATACAGCAAGAAACTCTACAACATTTGCCTCCCTAAGAATGAATGCTGATTTTGAGATTTTTCAGCCAAATTTTGCTTCCTTGCCTTGTCAGCTATTTGCGAATAGATATTATATGTTTGTGTTCCCAGAGTAGCTGAAGTCTTCTCACCACGTATGCATTCTCTTGAATAAAAAGGAGAAATTCCCACTGGGATGATATTGTATTTATAATTGGCATTAATGTGCTAATTTTGTAACTCACTGATATTTTCCAACAGGAAGCAGCATAAGCTTTTAGCATGCTTTTCCAAGTAAAGCAAGACAACAAATTTATTTCCAATGGAGTCAGCCAGGCAATTGCAACAAAATATTGCTATTTCAAAGCCCAAACACAACAATCATGGTGAAATTCTCCACATGAAGAACTGTGATCTGGAGTTTTCCAGTCATTTCTGCTCCAAATAAATATGCCTGGCCAAACAAATTCTGAAACTCTTTAGAACTGCCATGAAAGCAATGCTGACTTCCAACAAATTTGACTTAAAATGTTAAAAAGCACAGTCTATGCATCGTCCACTTTCTTAAAACTACCTGAGTGTGTTGTTATACAAGTTCTCCTTGCTGTCCTAAGGGAAGAGAGTACAGTTACCCCTTTATCACCTAATAATTGTTAGCAAAATGTTTATTTCTAAGAAGAAAAAAATCCAAGCAACCTTTCTGACGATGTTTTCAATAAGGCCAAGAAAACACTACTTCTGTACAATATTGAATAGTCTTTCATCAATACCAGTTTGGCTACTGACTTCAAGGTGAGCTCATAACACTTCTATATTAAAACAGATAGAATATTATGCCACATTCAATTATTACACATATATACTTTATAAGCAAATTACAAGTGTTGAGAAGTCCAGACTCCGATGCTAAAAATTATCTGTGCAATGGAAAAGCCTTAGTTATGCAACTTAAGATGGACCTAAACCTCTTAGCACATAATCAAGATTCAAAAACTAGCTGTCAGTTTTCCAACCTTGTGATGTATGGCCAAGTGAATACACAAATGTAAACCCTGTATGTAATTTAACAGAAATTTACTTAAAAATACACAAGTGTAGAAAAGCATGCTTCAATGGCAATAAACAGAGTATTTTACAAGGGGAGGGGTGTCTTGCTTTTAAAATCCATGGTACCATCATCGAAGGAAAACAAAAATTTTCTGTTTGACACCTCCAAGTTATATATAGTAACTAAAAGAATCAGAAACTACGTTACAAGATATCGAGGCAAAATTCAAAATACAAGTCCAAATTAATTCTTCCTTTTCCATATTCCCCAGTGTTAACTGCAACCTGCAAATTTTAATTCTGGGGAACAAGCATTCTGTGGGATATTTAAGAACGGCTTATTCTTGGCCCAGTAACAAGGGTTCTGGGAGTTCTTGGTTTTGAAAGAAAATCTACCTACAGGAAAGAAAATCCAGGCAGCCAGGGGAGCAGCCAGTGCCTCCTGCTGCTGCCCGCAGAGGTGGATGGAAGTGGCGAGTCCGGGGATCCCACACTGAACTACCGCTGGCAGTGATGGGGGCTTGAAATTGGCAGGAATGTTTCTGGAGTTCTGAACCCTGGACAACTCTGACACCTTGCTCAGCACAGTACACAGCTGGAAATTAAAACAAAGTACACTAGACTCTGGAAAACTTCTCCATGTCCTGATTGCAATGGATGCGATTGCCAAACATCTATAGACTAAGGCTAGTTGTAAGTACACAGGAAATTGAGCCAATAAGGGTGCCTTTATAAGTTTATCTTCCATCCTGTTCCAAATATCCTTGACTTCTCAGGTTTTTACAAATTGTTTCTTTGATGTAGGTGGCATTACCCAGCTGTCAAGTCTTTCTAAATATATCTTAAACTAATCAAATGCAATCAAAGCACAAGTTACTATAAAGCAAAACAGCTTAACACAGGAAAATTATTACTGTGTTATGCAAGCGCTACCCATTTCCACATGGAAAAGTGGTGAAATAGCAACCAAAGACAGCAGTAGGGATTTTTCTTTAATAAAGGGCTTGCAATTTTTGCTACCAAAACTTCCTCGGTCTTTCACATTAGCATTTCACAGTCACTCTACAATAAAAAGAGCTCATAAAAAAAAGCATTTTAAAATACATTGGCATTCCCCATATAGCCTAGAAGCAACTGAAACAGCTGAAATAATAACAATAGATTGGTCTTAAACTATCAAATATTTTAGTATTAAAATATTGGGGTTTACATGGGGTTTACTGCCTCCATGTATTCTTAAAAATAGCCAGCATTTTTACTGCAGATCAGACACATTCATTCATTTATATTTGCAGTCAAGGAAGTACCTAGTTTTGACAAAAAGTACTAAATGTACCGTGGATTTTTTAGCCAGGGTGAGAAGGCACCCACAATGCCACAGAAAGTCTCTAGAAGACCTGAAAATGTTCTTGACAAAACTGGTATTCCACAATTTAAGGAACATAATAGCTTGTTTGTAAAATGCAAGAGCCCTGCCTCTAGCTCTCAAGCACTAGAAAAAAATAGCTGTAGAATCAGATAAATTCTCTTCTACAGACATGAATACTGAAACTTAGAAGATGGGACAAATTAGTAGTGCAAGTTATTTTATGCTATTTCAGCTCTTAAAACGTGGAATTGTTTGAACAAACATTCAATTCTGCACATCTGTTTCGATTATTTGTGGCGTTTGCAAGAAGCAACAAATTTAATGGCAGAGGATTTAATTTTCTATTAAATGAGAAGAGAAAGTCCTGCTACTTTCAGATGAGCTGTGGAAATCAAAGGGACAGTTGCTCAAAGATGAAATCCTGTTTGACATACCCTACTACCATGAAACACCATACTGATAATCCTGAAGACTTAAATTCCCTGTTTAGTCAAAAGAAAATTATGAATAGGTGAAGTATCCCAGCAGCAATCCTCAGTCATAAGCTGGAAAGTTGAAGAGTACAAAAAGAGAGGCTGGTTCATCATCTGCAGAGTATGAAGTCTCTGGTGCTTTAGGATTCACAACTGCTTGGAAACATTTTTTTGTTTTGTTTTGCCTGTGGTACAAAATGATTCTAGGTCTGTCCAGCAGGAAAGCACCAACACTTACTTCCTCCCACTGAGCAACCACACTTAACAGCATCCAGCTACAGCTCCTCTGAACTGCAAGGAGACGATCCCTCCAAAAACACTACCCTCAGTACTGAGGGAAGAATGAAATCTGCAGCCTCAGGATCATCTGCTAAAAATGTAGAGAACTATCTAGAGGAGCCTGTGTCGTTGCTTGAGTCACACAGTGACAGACACCCTCAAGCTGAGGCCACACTTTTACTGCCAACATTGCTCAATACATTTCAGAGATGGCAGAATAAGGAAGACAATCCTGCTCTCTCAACAGGCTTCTGAATAAACCAGAGGTACACGCTCACTGACAAGACAGGTCAAATATATGCCGTGTGCAGGAGGGAAGAGGGCCAGATGTAGCAAATACATGCTCCAATAAACATGGATTTTCCAGGTAGATTCCTTATATTAAGCTTAAAAACATAAAAGTCCTACAAATACAGAGAGGCCTTGAAACAAAAACAATTATTTCTTTCCAACAAACAGTAGTCTCAAGATACATTACAAGGTAAGAAACGATCAACATGTAGAGTTTATGATTCATTTTCAAACCCTAATTCTGCGTTCCCCAAAATGCATGCTTGAACACTGACAATAAAGCAGCTTCTGCAGAAGAAAAATGCAGCAAAAAAATGGTTGCAAAACTGAAGAAAAATATCAGTACTATTGCAACAGCCTGCTGCAGTCTGTAGCTTGGATTGCTAAGCAACCAGCACATCACGTAGAGCACAAAGTAGAGATTGCAGAGAAGACGACAGAATAAAAAAGCATCCTACTTCCATGCCCCAATACCACCCTTGAAATAAAGAAAACCATCTAACACAAGTATGTGACTTTCATCCCTCAATTTAAAATGCATATTCTGAACAGAAAGCTGTAGGGAGAAAATATGATCTACACTGAAATGAAAGGAAAAAAAAAAAATCCCATACTTCTTGTACGTGAGTTTTAAATTAATTTCTCAAAGAAAGACTTCTCTCTGATTAAAAAAAGTAATCTACAGGAGTGCCATATTTTACTTTACAAGCTATTTAAATCACTGTAAGTGTTTAAATTATTTGGCATACCTATTTTGCAAATCTTTTTCAAAATTCAGATCTTAACAGCAAAGTGAAGTGACACGCAAACCAGAAATTAAATCATGACTCTACTGGACTTTCAAAAACCAAAGTCAAGTAGCCCCATTTGAAACACGTTTTAGATTCCAGAAAATTACTGAATTACTTATCCCAAGTGAGAAACAGAAGTGACTTACTATTTTGAGAAAGTGTAGCCTATTAAATCTGAACTAGGTAAAATATGCACATCACATAAGCCTGTTAAATCATAACTAGGTAAAATATGCACATCACATAAAAACCTCCTGGCCCTTCAGGTTTGAAAAAATCTTTCATATTCTCTTCACCGTTACACAACATAGGAAACTTTTACTATTCCTAAATTTCTAAATGATCATGTCTAAAAACAATAGTTAAGAAGCACACATACTATAGAAAGCCTACATATTCAATTTCAAAATAGAGGGATTTTTGTTTTCAAATCAGATGTCATTTTAAAGAAGGTGAACTAAAAGCCAATTTAAAAACTTCAGTCATTTAGAAGACTTGTTAAAAGCAATTGATCTATGCTTATACACATATTTATAATGTCATGCTAAAAAGACCAACACCTGCCATTTAATAGGAACCATTATTGCTAAGTTTTCAATTTTAAAAGGATGGTGCTGATTTAAAACGGCATGTATCTGTCATTTGACAATGTGACTAAAACCAACAAAAAAATAACTATCAGACTATTTAAAATACTAAATATTAATGGATTTCAGTCAATTTTTACAATGTAATGGCTTATTAATGAAGACAAAGTTTGTCCACCAGGCCATCAGCAATCACAATGCACCACTGGAGGCTAAATTAAAGTGAATGGTGAAAGGAATAGGTCACTTCCCAGACAGAATTCATCAGTTGAATTGTTCATCAGCAAACCAACAACTTCATCCCCAGTCTGAGGTAGAAACAAAAATCTGCCTCTCCTGAGGTAGGAAGCTTAACCAAACCACCTGGCTGTTGCTTTAGCTAGCAAGGTATGGCTGCAAAGCCACTCACGGGGAAACAGGACACCTTCAGTCCTCCTGAGACAGTCTAAATGCACAAAGCTGACACTTAAGGAGATGACCAGGACCTAAGCAGAGAGCTACAGTTACCTGAGTTTTTCTGATGGCTCACTCCAGCTGAATAGCCCAAACCTGAAGCACTGCTAAGGGGAATCAATAGAAGTGCCTAAAAGCACAGGGCTTTCCCTATTTCTACCAAGACAATCCAATTAGCCATCTTCAATAGGTGAGGAGCCAAACCAGCCATCTTTCCGAGGTTCAAAGGACTAACACCTGAACCTAAAAGTACTTATCAGTATCTATCCAGACAGAGATTCAATCTGATTTATATGCTGGTATGAAAAGTGGTGTCGTCCCAAATCCACAGTGCAGACACTGATTAAATGCTGTACTTTGGAACAGTAAATCTTTATTTGAAGTGAAACAGAAGAGAGACTGTAAAAGAAAAGCAAGGTTTTGAGATGAACTTTTGATACTCATACTTTGGAATCCAGGCTAGGAAAGACCAAGTGCCTCTCAGCTGCTCTGCATGCCCACATCATTCTCCAGACAGCGAGCCAAACAAACCAGGAGTGGGCTCACAAACAATTTCCTTTTTGTCAGATAAAGCCAGAGATACCAAAAAGACACCAGCAAATCCTTAGCATAGTGACAAATCACCAGAGGAAGCTGGCCAGTAGATTTTGTTTGTACTGAAGACATTTTCTCAAAGCCTAGCTCATATCAACAGCAGAAATTCCAGCAGACAAACTCACTCAATTCATTGCTTTCTTTGGTCATCTTACAGGAATTAAGAGAACTATGGAGGAATATTCCAAGAGTAACCAGGAAACCAAGAGAAAAATTCAGCTACCAAAAAGAGACAGTATATTGGATTTTTTATAAATTATTGTCAATTACAAAATGGTAATTTTCAGTATTCTGACAACAACACAGTATTTGCTCTTGTAACCAAGACTGTTGACCTCAAGCAACAAGCCAACTAACCAAATCTTAGCAAGCAGACGAGAAAATAGCCGTAACAGTAACAATAATCATAATCTTCTGAAGCAAGACAAAAA
Source organism: Gymnorhina tibicen (assembly GCA_013399875.1). Classification (NCBI taxonomy): domain Eukaryota; kingdom Metazoa; phylum Chordata; class Aves; order Passeriformes; family Artamidae; genus Gymnorhina; species Gymnorhina tibicen. The sequence continues at coordinate 550,426 of VXAZ01002138.1, forward strand.
TGTTAGTGAAATACTTATCTACTTCATTGATCATCTGCTAAAATCTTTGGAGGTATTTTCCAGGCGGTTTTTCCTCTATAAGAGGAGTAGAATATTTGAGTAGGGAAGTTAGTGTACCATATCAATTACTTTAAAGCTTTATCTCTTATCAGAGAAGAACATGTTACAGTTTTAACAGTAACTTCTGTCCTCTTTCCTCCACTTCACATGCTATCTATAACCACACTGCAAACTGTTTCTCCTGCTCCTGCCGAAACCACCTCTAAGCAGAACAATAAAGACAAACAGTTTCTAAGTTCTTCCTAGACAAGATGCAGAGATATTTCACTTTGGCTGTTTTGTTGAAGTTTTATTTTTTGGAAATCTGAATTCTTAAAGTCTTCTCCTGTAGTGTTGTGACTATATTCAGTGCTGTCTCACAAGCTGAATTACCGTTTTGTTGTTTAAGAGTCAACTTCATGCTACCATTCCAGCCCTGAGTTTCAACCTCCTCTACAAGTCATCTTTCAATACTACATCTCTATTCCCTTCACACTGTTGGTACTTGTCTAGTTCTTCACAGTGGAGAGTCATGCCTCACTCAAAAAGACTCCCATATAATTTTTCTGATGTAACTAAAACCTTGAAGACACCTGCTAACAAAAGATTCATAAACAAAACTTACCCAGGTCCGCTTCTTTCCTATAGGTTAACTGCAGCATTAGACAGAAAAGTAAGAGCTGTTCTCAAGAGGTTGAAGCTTCAAAGGATTAACATATAGACTTCTAAGGTCTGTATGATCTTCCTTTATTTTTCCACCTGATACCAAACTGCAAGGCTAGACTTTACAGAGAAGAACTGGGTCATTACAGTTCATAGTTCACCAGTGCATAAATGTCCACAAACTGGGATCAAAGTTCATTCAACTCTGAACTGAGGTATCTCCCAACTATCACTAAAAGGCCAGAGGAGATTAAGAGCGAGGCTGGCACATGTGAGCAAACATGACATCAGGAAACAGCCTGCCAAAGTTAAGCAACATTTTGGAGAAGGAGAGGAAATGCAACCACGGCTTCCTGGGGTTTCAGACTTTCTTACTCCACATCCTCAATCTCCTCTTTGCCACAATGGCCACTCCCGAGTCACAGATATCGAAATGTCTGAGCAAAAAAATTACACCTCTGTAAATAATTGGCAAACTATACAGAAATGCAGCAGCACAGTAAGTCATTTAGGCAATCTTCCTTTCTATTTCACAGTCTTAAGGAGATGGTTTACATTGGAATGAAGACATTAGCAATGTGGACAGTTTGGTCCCAACTTAACAAAGCACTTCTCTTCTGTCACTATTTTAAAAGTCGTCTAATAGTCATTCGCTTGTGTTTGGCTTTTTTATTAAAAAAAAAACCAAACCAACAACTTCAGTCACTGATACTGAGATGGGAAATTCTGCCCTCACTCCATGCCCGCAGGCAAGTCACAATGTCTGTGCTTCATACCCATCCTCTCGACCAAGAGTACAATCACTTCAGCCCAGTGTTGCCTCCTTTGACCACAAATTCCTTAGGAACTGAGATTATGTTTACATGACACTGAATGTATTGCAGATTGAATGTCGGTGGGTTTTCAGGTGCAACTGAGGTGTTACAAGACAAATCACGCTGGATCACAGAACTACAAAGACAAGCAGCTCCTCTGAACAACTGCCCACTTTGTTGTTGCAGCTGCTAAGGCTACAGCACAGGAGGAATGGCTTCAAATAAACAGAATTACTGATGCAGAAAAGCAGGAAAATAGGGCTGAAAAGCGCTTAAGGTTACAGAAATCACTCATGATACATACATAAAAATTCTATGTGTTTGTCTACTAGTGTTTTTCAGAAAAGAGACTTTTGCTCTGTCATCTAACATCACCTTTTGTCCTGCAACAAAATTTCTCAAAAATGTGAGGGAGGTCATTTAACCTTTTACATCTTAGGTATTAACTAACTTATTTCAGTATCACAATTGTCCAAACTATAGAGGAATGTTTGATTTTTACTTTAATTGCATGATTTGTTTTAAAGTTTACAGCATGCCTTTCGTTAATTAGAAATTGTCCTAGAAATCTCCAATGTATTTCACCTCAAACAAAAAAAGTGAAGGCAACAAAATATTATGCATTTTCAGCTCTCCTTGTAATTCCTTTCAAAGGAGGAACAATAGATCCATTGATAAGACCAAGAGAACAACAGATCCAACAGATAACACAATCAAACCCTTAGTGCTTAAGGCCAGAAAGTAAAGACATAACAACAAAATATTGGCAATGAGTATACATCAAAAGCTGCCTAATGAACCAAATTAATAACCTTAATTACTGCATTAGCCATCTCTGGGTAGCTTACTAGTGAAAAAGTCAGACACTCCCTGTCATAACAGCAAGGATAGTATTTTTGAATAAATGGCATTTTAAAGAATATTGTGATGATAAATTTAAAAAAGGATTTGTTTATGCACAATGGTTTTATAAACTGTAACTATAAGGGCTGTGACTGGAATTTAAAAAAAAAAAAAATCCTCCCTGCAATTGAAAAGGCTGCGGAGAAGAGAATAAAAAAGCCTTAATTCAGAACTGTACATAATTTGCTCACCATCTGTGCAAGTTTCTGGAACAAAACAAGATTTACTGTATGTCCAAGACAGTTTTTAATGCTAGAAATGATACATATAATAAATATACCACAAAATGAGGACTGGTACGCTTTACCCCCTCTTTTCTCACCTTTATTTCCCCACTACCATCTTGCTTATTTAAAATTAAGATATAGGTTTTTTTGTATCCCCTGATTCAACCATTGCTATGCCCAAAAAATGCAGAACAACTTCCCCCCAGTTTTCAGCACTCATCTGCATTCGCAAGTTTATTTTCTGAGGAGCTCCTTGAATTCCAATAACCACTTACACTCAGCATCTTAAAAAAAATGCATGAATGTAACCAAGTCCTTTTTTGTAACAAATGTTAGCACAACTCCAAGCTCTCTGAATCAGAAAACATCTTGAAAACAAACAAAACCACCCCACAAACTGCAACTGATTGTGCACCTACAGTTACAGTTACACAGAATACAGACAAGACTTTTGGAAAGACATCAAGAAATTAGGTAGGGCCTTCATGACCTCCAGAGGTAACTCAAGCAACCACAGCCTTCCTGCAGTGAAGAATTTGACAATTTTACTGTATTATGATAAATCAGTGCAAGAGAAGATAGAGCACAGTCACGTCACATTTGTTCCCATTCCCTTAGGGAATGAGCAATAAAATTACTGTTCAAGTTAAGGGACACAAGTGTTCCCTTCAGGAAAATGAACACACTGTATGATGATATTTTTGACTACAGTCATCAGCTGCAGAACTATTTGTGGTATCAGATAAATGCAGTTTTCACTGATAATGATAAAGAAGTGAATCTGTTTTCAAAACATATCAGGGAATGACAACTGAGGTTTCTACCTTGCTTTCCAAAATGCCTTCCGCTTCCCTCTATGAACAGTTTAAAATCTGGATGTTATTTCTAACAGTCAGTCTCATTTCCTTGTGAATTGTATGCAAAGTATACCTTCTGCTGCAGACAACTCACTGTGCATAAGAAAGGAACAATTACTCATGTGAAAAAGTCCATTTAGCATTCAAGACAAAAATGCTAGACAGAGAGGTCTGTCTCCTTCAGTCAACAAACATTAATACTGTAATAAATTAAAGGAATATGCAATAAATACTTTTAAAAAGTAATGTTCATTATTGGATTCCTTACAACTTTTGGGTTCAGTTATGCCACTGTGATACAAATAACACACGTATTGTAATTATGAAGAGTTTCAAGCACAGCCGAGACCTGCAATCTTACAACTTTGATATACTTTGAGTAGACAACAGTTGCCAGCATTTCAGACAAATACATATACCAGTATTTTTATTCAGTGTATGTATGAAAATTAACTGCATGGAGAGGGCCAAGGGGGGAAAAAGACATGTTTTTCTCCCATGCATTTCACTTCCCACAAAACCAGTAAGATCAAGAGTCTTTATTCCCCAGTCAGTGCATTAAAAAAAACCAAAAAACCAGACAGAATGCCACAGCTAAAACCTGTTTTCTTAAGTGTCTCTCTCAGGGTAGGAAGGAGATCACCACTGATGAACCAGACAAACAAATATTTCACCCACTCAGGGAATCAGTTCAGTTCCACCATCTCCCACTACCTCATGTTTAGATCAGGAAATGAAGGCTGAATAAACAAGAGTCAGAAGTAACTTTAAATGTGCTACATACAAGCAAGGACAGCTTTGCTAGTTTTGCTTACAAAAAGGAATCAGAATATTAGTTATATCCCCCAAAAAATTATTCTGATTTGGTACATAGATTATTAGATACCAAAATGAGCTGCCAAGGAATTTTGGCACAAATTCATGGGAATCATAAAATAAAGAGACATACCTGACAAGTTCCAAGCACTGGAAAAATTAAGTGCTCTTGAGCACTGAGAGCAAAGGGCAAAGATTTCCAGGCTTTCTAATGAGTGTGGCTTGTCTTACCATCACATCCCTTCCCTCCTAATATTCATGTCAAAAAAACCAAACCAAACCAAAACAAAAAAACCAACATATTTTCACAGGATACATTTTGCCCCAGAGTCCACAATAGCAGGACTGGTTGTCAAGACTACCCCTTGCTCTCAGTACAGTCTATTTCCTTAACATGTTTTCTGCACCCAAAATGTTCATTAAAAACTTAAAAACCCCACCCAGTCAAAATTTTTTTTAAAAGCACACATGTATACAGGATATATAATGCCAAGACAAGATCAATCCTCCTGTAATTATTTGATTTTTAAATTTCAAACCAGAAATAGACAACTTAGTAATTGTATTGTTCTCATTTTAAACCTCTAATCCTTTAAATAATTATTCTTTCCACATGCATCACACTGAAAAACAATTGCAGAGGTCTGAGGAAAGCCAGCACCTGCAGGAAAGGGTTTAATCCGGCAACTGCTGGTGCTGTTGAGTTATTCAACACATAAATCTCTTATTAAGTCCCACCTCTTTCCTGTAGCTCTAACCGTTGGAGTTTGAGAAAACAGACCTCGTTTCATGCTAAACTCCCACCACTAAGCAGCTGAATCTCCTACATTGCTTAGGATACTGTTCGTGAGAGCAGACTTCACAGAGAGTCATGCAACATCCTGTTCCAAGCCAAATGCTCCAGATGGGATATGTTTCACTGCTGCCTCCCCCTCCCCAGCCCATTTAAGCTTGTTCTTTTTTCTTTGAAAGCATTTATCCCAAACTGATGCTGTAACAGCATGCTAAAACTGACCTTTTAAGAAAAATACAGACAACCCAAAACTTACTTAAAATCTAAATGTCTTTACTACAAAAAGAAAAAACCCACACCACTTACATTATCACAATATTTCCGTTAGCTAACCAATTAGCAAAACTATGCATATAAGAAAATAAATTACTTGATGCAGCTCTATACTGCAGGAAAATCTGCCTTGTTTCAAAAAGTTTACTAATCATTTAAAAGCTTAACATTGTCACGCACGTTACTAATCTAATGGAAGTTCTCATCGACATAACAAGGAAAAAACTGTCTAGTCTGCTGATCACTCTGAATGCTGGCAATTTCTCAAACATCTGCTAAAGGTCAGATTTCCACTGCATGGAACCAATCAATGAAGCTACACAACACTCCCAGCGCCATTGGAAGTGCCAAACAAAGACCACTGTTTTACATAAGCAAAGAAACTCAGCCTGAAATCTTCCAAAACACTACCAGCAAAGTCTTCGCTCCCGTCGCCACATAGTACTTGTCTACCTGGCAGTGGCTGTTAAGATTTATTCTAGTTTTGCTTTTTAGAGCAGAACCGAGTTACTTAATGCCAGCCCATTTTTCCACATTGTTAAATAGTGGGCAGCTGATACCACATACAGAGAAACATTATGGAGGTAAAAAAAGAATGTATATTCAAACAAAAGGGGGCTTTATTTAAACGTTAATCAACATAAAAACAAAGTTTCAGAAAACTGAATATTGACATAATTGGTGCCTTTGTTTCAGTTCAGTGACTTCAACAACAACCCCCAACCCGAGTTCTAAAAAACATATCTCAGAGTTAAAAAACAGCCTGAAATCATAAAATTCTGCCCTAAAATCCTTACTAAGCAACCTCAGAAATATAATCCCAATATCCTAACAGATTAGGGAATTGTTGGCTCCTGCTAAAAACAACATACTCTTTATTTCAACAGCTTATCACATGTCATAAAACCAGCGCTTTAGCAAGAGTCCACACAGAAGAAATAAGTGATCAATTCCAACACTGCTGAAAAGCTGAGCTTGTTCTATTTTTACACATAACATGTTTTTATGTATAGATAATCTGGCATTGATTTACAAGAAAGACCTTCTGCACACAGAAGAGAAAGGCCAGTAACAAAGCAATCCAATGGCATTCAGGGAATTATTTTATGTTAATTGTGTGTCACTAAGTAATCTTCAAACTACAATTTTAGGCTTCTTTTATAAAATACGCCCAGTGGTGCTCAGTTAGCTCCTGACCCCCACCCCTCCTTGCCACAGCTGGGACAGAGCTACCAAATGGTCCAAAGTCCAGCACCCGAGGGGCACCACAGTCCTCCTTCCAGAGGGACCGCTCCCTTGGCAAATCCAGCAGAAGCACCATGCCAGGAATCAGCCCATCCGTGGGTCAGAGAAGGTGTGGTCCTGTGTGAAAGGAGAGGGCTGCACAACAGACACACACAGTGGGGCACGGCAGAAGGGACCAGCACTCCTGCAGCAAAATCAGGCTCACTGCAAAGAGCTGTTCAATGGCAGAAACGGCAAAACAATGGAAGTACAGGCTGCTGCTACAGACACCTACCAGAAAGTTGTAATGGTATGATAAAACCTGCCATTATCCGAGACACAAAAATGAAATTATTAAAATTGAATTTAAATACATCTCTCAAATAAGAGACTCTCTGTTAGTTGGTTTGGGTTTTTTTTATTATTGCCTTATTAAAGCTGAACAGCAGTACGACACGGGGATATTTCAAGGAGACAGTTATTGCTCAGTATTAGTTACACTTATTCTTCGAAAAATACATTCAGCTCCTTTGAGCAACCTTTTTTCCTGATTGTTTCCTATCTCACCTAGCTGTTAGTGTCTAGGCTGATCCCATTTTTGTGGGACACTTAGGGGTACAGAGTTTTGTCACATTGCAAAAAATGGAAGGCAGCCCCAGAAAGGCCTATCAGTATCCAACTGTCTCCTAACTTTCAGCCATTCAACCAATTCTCCATTCAAGAGAAGGCAAGAAAATGAACAGACATCTGTATGAGATGCTTCAGGGAAGAGCACAAGGACCAATAAAAGTTTCTGTTGTGCTCTGTGTTTCTCTCAGCAGGTCTGTACAAGTTGCCATTACAAAGGGGTTTCTTCAAATGATATTTAGAAGCAGCATTATTGTCCATAAGGGAAGATGCAGCAATACACACACCAATGGCAAATCATTGTAAGGATCACAGATAAATGACAGCTTGCAGAATTTGGGTGCTTTTATATATGTAAGCATTACCAACTGCATTGAGATACTTGAGTATAGAGTTTATTTTTAAAAATTTTGTACTCAAGAAGCAGCCTGGCCAGATGGGAACAGAGAATATATACATATGTGAACCCAAAATACTTACATTAGTTCACATCTCCACGCACGTGTGTGTGGAAGAATACTGGTCTGGCATTCCTATTACTTACATTTCTACCGAAGGCAGGACAAGGCATGCTTAACTCTCACTTCTGAAATGGAAATGTATTAGTAAGAGTCAGCAGAATTTACTTTTGGGAAAGCTACCGAACAGGGTTAATTTCTCCAGCTTTCCAGGACACGTATGTCCACCTCTACCTCAGAGTAGATGCCAGTTTCCAGGGGCTTTCTGATGACACAGTATTACCCCACAAAGCAGTAAATTAAGTGCCTGTAATGCCTGATAAATGTCAACTGTACATGCAGAGTGCACCTACACTACCTTTACTGCTTGAGTGTACAGCTTGGACATTATCCAACAAAGGAGGAAGAGGGATGTTAGAGGAGAGCTAGAGGATCTGTAAAGACCAGTTTTATGAGTGCAGGCCAACTGCCAAAGCATTTACTTTGAACTCTGTGTTACCGTGGCTACGACAGCTTAAACCCAGCTCAAGTACATCTGCTCTGCACTGCAGTGCACACACAGAGACTTGTCAGCTTGCTCTGCTTTACTCTAATGCGACTCACTCATGCTGCTTCTAGAGAATCCACTGAGAAGCAAATTATTTTAGTAGTCAGTAACAACCCTCAGTGACACACCCAAGTCGCAAGGTAACCTTGTACCTCAATTAAGTAGAGAGAAAAGGGGGAGAAAAAAGCTGCCTAAATGCTGCTTCCACAATGACTAACCCAAGGAAAGCACAAGTAGGTCACCATCCACTGTCCTGGCTTCAAATAGTTCGGAAGGAGTTCAGTACTTAAACCTAAGATTTAAAGCTTCTAGTCATGCATAACTATGGCTATCCCCTACAGAATTACAGCACTTATTCATTCTGTACTGAATCGATTTTTTTAAAAGAATTTGCAGAAGTTCACTAGTTCAAAGGATGTAAAAAGTTCTTTAAATACGAGCTACCAGAACTGCTCCCCAAATCATTTCCATGCATGTATATTTAAGATTAGTATCTTACAGTTTATTTAGTGAAATAGAGAAAATTTTAGATTTAGCAGTAATTTTCTCCCATGGCTCTTCAGAGAATGAAGAATAATGCTCTCCAGAGAACCTTTTAAAACAACTGCCCTTTTTCCACAACAGCTGCCATTTACTTACACCCTCAGAAGGATGAATGCCATAGGCTGCCTCTCAGCAAAGAATAACTTACCTCGCTTTCATCCTTTCTCAAAGTCATCATCTATATCCCTACAGATAGGAAACCACTTTCTCCCCTGGGGGCAATTGGCTTCATTCCCAGTAGCAAAAACAGAAGGCAAGTAGTGACCATCTTTGTTCAGGCAGTTGTGGCTTCAGTCAGGCTGAAAAATGAGAAGTTGCAGGCACAATGGAGGGAAATGCCCTTTTAGGATCCTCTTGCTAAAAATTAATCTCAGTCCTAAACATCCTCAGAGGTGCTGCATCTGAATTGGCCAATAAGATGGACATGCAGAAAGAGGAAACAGATACACATTTGAAGTGTGTGGGGGGGAAAAAAAAGGAAGAGAAAATTCAAGAGTTCATAAAGTATCAAGAATGAAAATAAACTGCAGGTCTTGTTGCCCTGAGTCAGTGAGGCAAAGCAGCTGTAAATCTGTCTGAACCAGCTCTGCATTCTCCAGTTGCTTTGTAGCTCCAGAATGCATAAAACAGCTATCACATGCCAGTCAATCTGTCCCTCTGACTGTTAGAAGTCTACTTTATTTAACACAGATTCACTCTTTAGGGATTTTCTTTTGTATGAGCACTGGATAAGAACACTGCCTACATGGAGTGTGAAAGATGGGTCAAGCCAAAGAAATTGCCAGAAGAGAACTACATAAAGACTGAAGTCAAGTCACTCACTTAGAATCAAAGGCAGCATTTTACTGGGGGAATACTGGGGGGTGGGGAAACACTGACATGTGGATGAAACGACAAAGACTTACAAAACAACCTTTAGAAGTTTAAAATATCATTAATTGTGCTTACCACAACTGACTGCACAGTCAGGGAAATGCAGACTAACAACAGACACAGGCAATTCCACTTTTCTCAACATTTCTGTTAAAAATTGCTATGCAATTGTGTATTTAAAATACTATTTGGAAGTTTATGGTTTTACTATGCCAATTGTTTGAGTGATGATTACGTTCTTCCCCCATCCTAAAATACCAGTCAAACTCTCTGCCTTAACTTAGTAGTCCTCAAGATTTCACTGCAATGCATAGAACTACGAAGTGTGGCAGGTAGGATTATTCTGCTGAGCTGACAGAGCATTACCATTTCCTGACAGCCTAGTGCTTCATTTTGTAGTCTTTATCTTTAATTGCATTCATATTGTTTTATATTCTTTGTTATTCCGATGCAAAATGTAATTAAAGCTAAAGACTGATATACGATACTCTTAACTAGAGCTGTCAAGATGCTTTTATCTCAGAGATACCTGCAGGACTTTTGCACTTTAGTTTCATACCTTCTTGAAAATTTTGAGAAGCATACTAGGCAGCCAGCTAATTTAATGGGTTTTATTTCATTAAATATTCTTGCATGTAGCACTTGCAATACTCCCTCCTTCTCCCCACTTGAAAAGACGTGAATACTCAGTTATGAGAAAGCTTAATTGAAGTATCAGAAAGAAATCAATTTAGAAAGCATAATTACACTCTGATCTGTGAGCACACAAACACTTAGATTCCTACTTAAACTGTCAGCAAAGGCAGCAGTCTGTAAAGTTAATCAAGCATGTCATATAAAGTAACAATTAGACCAATTTACTCCTTCAGAAGACAAAAGAGCAGAATGGGAAAGAAAAAAGGAACAGAAGCCAAAGTCCCCAAACTACCAAGGGAACTGAGAGAAAGTCCACACTGCATGTCCAACAGCTGGGCAGAATCCAGAAAGCAGAACAAGCGCTTGCAACACGAACACCAACAGGTAAAGCCAGAACTGCCATCATGCACATGGCGCCTCTTATTTCACTGGAGATAAAATGGGATTAGTGTAACATCATCTGCTTACACTGATCAGGAAATTAAATTATCACTCTGTACGGTTCACATGGTACAAAGAATGTATTTTTACAACAGATGCGCAAATGCAATAAATCCATGTTTGCTGCAAGGAAAAAGTTCCACCATACCCAAGCTTGCAAATGCCAGATCTCATCATTGCTCTGGCATCATTATGTGATCAGTAATTCACAGACTATGCAGGGCCAATTAATCATGCAAGTGACAAGTTAACCAACATCCAAGAGGTTCAGCACAGCTGACATACACTCTAACTACGGCTACAGTACAACCTAAAAACATTAGTATCTTTCAAGACATTTTTTGAATGAGTATAACTTATGCTTAATATACCAGTTATACTCACTACCTATTTGTGATCAACTCCAAGAATTAGAGATCTACCCCTTGCAACCCAATGGTTGAAGGGTCTTAGAGGTCTCTTATGCAGACTAAAAGAGCAAACTTCAAGATGGCAACAGCTACTTACTTGTACAGCTGCATTGGTTCTTCCACTTGAGTGCTTCAACCCCAGAAAACAAAGGGAAAGCCCCCAAACAGCCCCAAGATACCCTATTTGTATCTCTTTTTAATTCACTGCTGCTCATCCTGTATGTGTGCAGTACTTCACCGTTTTTGGTATGCTGACAATTCCCTTATTCTATGAACACAAGCATCTTCAGGATTGTTTGACAGAGAGGCAGAAGTATTGCAATTACCAAATCTGACAAGAGGGTTCCTTTATTCTTGCCTCCCAGAATTAGCATCTTTCCATATTTCTTTAAATACCCAGGCAGCATTTAATAACTTCTCAGAATAGCATCACATAAACCTACGAACTGTAATCATCGATTTCTTATTTAATCCATCTATCAGCTGGCCTGCCAGTACAATTTCACTGAAGAAATGAGCGGGGACAAAGGAGCATCGTATGGTCAGCTAAATCTCAATGTGTGGAGGGGAAGAAACAAGTCCCAGTGATTAGCACTTCAAAGCTTTTTCTAGAGAACTTTACTCTGATGTTTCAAAGTCTACTTACTGTCCCAAACAGCATTCAACACGAGACAGAAATAAAGGCATAGATGCAAATACTAAGGTATACCATTGGCAACAATGAATGCTGCATTGGAACGTTTGCCTGGCTTGTGTTTGTGCAGAGCTCCAGCCTGACAAGCAGTATGGACAAATTCCAAGTCTTTAATTGTTACAGAAATCCAATTAAGTATTTAAATTTCCCTTCCACCTGCAAGAGAAAGCATTGAAGATCTAACAAAAACAATACCCTATATAGAAGGGACTGTGCTCATTTAGTATTTGTTTAGTCTCCTCAGTTTATGCTACCATACATTGAAATTTGATTTTGTCATCACCTGACAGCAAAGACTTCAGGAAGGATGAAAATATTTCAGTAAGTCTTCAATTTTGATTTGTTATTACATACCCTGAAGTCTCTCATGATGTTTCAATAGTAAAACTTGAGTTTCTACAACATTTTCATGCCAGAAATGATCAAGAAAATTTGTGGTAGTGCAATTTTGAACCACATTACCTGGGTGCAGATATTTTTAAAAAAATCTCAGTTACATTCTCCACATCACATAGATAAACTGCTCCAGGAATTTGATCTTGCTTCAATTGTTTATATTGAATTACAGTAGCTTATAAAAGACACACCTTTCACATCACTCACTGCTTTTTTACAGTGTTGGTTTCATTTTTTTATAACTTTTTTTTTCCCAGAAGCAGAAGACAAGTGTGTGGTTCCTTATGTTCCCAAATATACTTTCATTGTATTACCCTGAATTCCCTAGGAGTTGCAAAATTGAGCTTCCTCCCATAACACATTCCAATCTCTTACTACATCCCAAAGCTTCTTCCTCTCTCGTGCTGTGATCTTCCCTCCACTCCACTATCCTGTAGCTTTATCCGGCCTGGATGTTGGGATGTGACAGCACATGCTGAGGCTTAAGCACATACATGACTGCACAACTGGTTTGTGACCAAATTAAATCATCACCTGCTGAGCTCCCTGTGCCTTTGTATGCAAAGTGTTAATCTGGACTCTCATCCACTTACTAAACATCCGTTTTCAGGGAATTCTCTATGTCTTTGGTTACCATAATTTCATGCACCACATATGGCACTGTAAATGGTCAGGGGATTCAAACATCAGCAAAAAGGGGCAGAAAAACAAGGCAAAATTATGGAAATACTTAAGCTTCTACACCCCTGTCACAATTTTCTTTGCATCTGTCCTAATACCAGCCTGGAATAAAAAAAAGCAAACAACACATACCTGAAACAAACTTCATAAGGCAAACTGCTGGAGACCTTTGCCCTTGAAGGACATGGATAGACGTGCCCACCAATACAGTCCACCAAAACTACTGGTAAGAGAAGCTGGTAGAGCTGGAGGAGAAGGGGCAGGGATAGTGAATCTAAATGTTGCAGAAAAGAGGAAATTTTTGTCTATCAAGACAGATGTGCACAGCAAACCAGATTCTCCAAGTACAGATGGGGTTTTTTTCCAATGAAGTCTAGAAACTTTTCCAATTTTCTAGTTAAACCATGGAAAGATGGAATGGTTCTTATTATACATAATAGTGTTAAAGCAGCAATACCAGACTACATACACACTCTTAGACATCCAGTATCTACTACACTATGCAGTCCTTACTTCAAACCATGCTACTACAAATTGAAATGCCTGTAAAAATGGATAAGGAAAAGTGAAAAATCTCAGTACTACTGGTCTAAATCCTTTCTTTTACTATATAACCATTTCTCAGGACAATGTATCTACTACCTAGTAACTGCCTCCCACCTACCTATGTTAACATTTATAGAGCAGGCAAGAACAGGGTTTCTCGGCATTCTTGACAAACTCGGCCAGACACCCAAATACTTTTAGAGAGCAGACCTTGCAAATTATGTTTCTGCCAACTGAAGGGGGAAAAAAAAAAACCTTTTCTTCTCCTCAAGTGTGTGACTATGGTACATATAATTTATCTTTTTAAGGGGGATGTCTAAGCAGCAATAACACATAAAAATACACTAAGAAAAGAAGCTCCTGGGTGGATGACTGTACTCAACAGGGGAGGCACAAACTCACTTCAAATACCCTTCTTTGAAAAGAATCAAACCACTGTAAAACAGCAAAAATCTATATAAAGCCATACATATAAGCAGTACTTTGAGTGTCTTCTCCAATCTCTCACAGGCTCTACTACTCAATAAAATTCAAGTCTGCCTTTCCAAGCAGTCAAGAAGTCTTGCCAACCAACAGCAACACTGATCCAAAAACGAATGTGAGCAATACAACATTCATCAACACCGTGGCACGTTGAGTTGACAGCTGCTGGGGGTCAGCTGGAACCAAGAGCCCCCGTGTGCTGCCCCATCACTGGTGACAGCAGCATTTCCGAAGTGATCGCAGTCACTTGTTCTGACATACTGCCAAGAAAAAACTGAGCACAGTAAAGGTAATGATTTAAACACTTTCTCGGGGGAAAAAAAAAACCTTAACAACAATAAACCCCAAAACTCGAACTCCCACATCTAAGAGTGGGGGGTTCAAGTCTTTTAAGAAAAAAAAATAAAAGACATCTTGTGAGAGCTAAAACATCAAACAGCTAGCTACTGCCAGGTCACCTTCATGAATATATATATACACACAAAACAAGTCACTTCCTTCCCCCTTCAGACACAGCATCCTAAACCATTTTGAAATGGGTTAGCATGTTGTCTGGGAGAGCCAGAAACTCAAAAAGTAAGGAAAACCAGCAAACCTGGTAACCTGGCAAGCTTCCTTCTGCAAAAAGAAACTTTATGTAGGAATACTGTACCTGCCCAGCAGTACTAGGTACAGAAATACTACAGAGCTTGTTGATTTATCTGCGCACAAAGATATTTTCATACAACTGGCAAGTCGGGACCCGTAGTGTAATTTAGCACTTCTGTGAGACTGCCAAAATGGCAAGAGCCAGGCATCAGATTTCTTCCAACAATTAAATGGGTCAGACAGAAACTACCGATCAACTTTCTCCCAGAGAACAAAAAAATCCATAATAGCAATAGGTTTATGATGAAGAAATGGAATTTACTATTAGGAGAAGCTAGCATTTTAAAGGCAGATCATCAGTGCATTAGTCTGCAAACTACCATACCTGACAGCCGAAAGCAAAGTCTAAAAAGAGACTCTCCTGATTAATTTCATTTTCCTGCTGCTAAGAATCAACACTGGCATGCAACAGCAGTCAACAGGAACAAAATATATGCCTACATGACCAGGAAAATATCGATTAATTCTTTTTTTAAGTGGAAGGAATTAAAAACACTTTGGAAAGCTCATGTTAGAAGATGGAGTAAGCAAGCAAGCAGTAAAGAGGAATAGGTTTTAAATGAGAAAGGCAAAGATTATTTAAGTCAGGGAAGCAAGTTAAACCCACCATATTTGAATGATGTATTTCTGTAACACCGCATATCCAAATGCAACTGGAAAGAACTGGATCATGTAGACATCATAAAAAAGGACTCGATATAGTAACACTATTTTCTTTTGAAAATGTTTGCCAACATTGAGAAGGTGAGAAAATGCAGATCTACAAGTGGAGAGCAATAAAAACAACTATAGGTTAAGGTTCATTAGGTTTTTTACTTCCCTACCAATAGAACTTTGAAGACGTTTGCCATCAAATTCACGAACAAAGCTGTCTACCATGTCTACTAGATAACCTCCAGGGAGCAGACCATAATTCCTTGTCAAAGTGAGTTTAAACTTCTTGAATAACGTAACAAAGACAGCAACAACATTATTTTATTGCAGCAAAGAATATTAGTTGCAAAAGGCTTTTTCAGGTACACTTACACTGAATTCACATTCTAGAATTATTTTAAAAACTACATGAAATCATAAGAACAATTCTGCAGTTTCAGTAAATCTACTTAAATAGTGAAATAAAAATTTTTATCTGCTTAATCTCTGCCAAAAGCATTTACGCCACATTATAATCACCTCAAAGTTATGCTAAAGTAGTAACTACAATTCCCGTTATTTTCTAACTATGGATCCTACACATAACATATGTATGCATTCAGTGTGAGTTCAGGCAATTCTCCTCAGCAGCCTCCGTTAGGGGTCACACAAGCACTCTCCCTGCCCTCAGCTCCCAGGCTCAAGCACAGAAGGGTCAAGGCAACCCACATGGGCCCCAGTGCAAATAAAACTGAGCTGCATAAGCAGAGGGCAAATTGCTGGATCGACAAGTACAGAACATTTCTAAGCACAATAGTTATATTAAGTAACAGCTTTTTGCTCAAGTATCCATGCATGTGACTCTTACTTAGCAGCTTGGTCGTGTAGGAGATGGAAGCTAGAAATTCATCTGAAAGATCAGAGAGGCAACTCTCACTGCATCTGTTCTCAGTGCTTCCATCAGCACATTGTTTGGTTAGCGCATACACGAAGACCACGTAGCCTCTCTCCAACCCCTCACCACAGGGACCTCACCAAAATAAGCTATGAAGACAGTCTGAGACCCAGCTGAATAACTTCCAATATACAGTGGAGCATTTGTTGATATCATTCCTTGTTATGCCTCAATCTGTAATCCACTTTAGTAGTGTGTGCCAAAAACTACTCCTTCTACAACCAAAAGAAACAAAACAATTTAGGCTTTAAGCAAACAGATCCTGCTCCACACAAACCCAGCATTTCAAAAAATCAGACTATATCACTCTGCTTCATCCTGACAAGCAAGAGGGAGGCACTTTGGACTGAAGAAAGAGAGGTTCAAAGACAACTTGAGAAATCCTAAGCGTGATTGCTACTCTGTCAAAAAATAGCGCTGTAACCACAAATATCTTGCTGTACAAGGTCTGATAAACAAAACCAGTGAGGCTGTGCCAGAATTAGGGAGATTACCTGGGCGTTTAACAGACACGTAAGAGAAGTACACAACAGTTAAGCCAAGATCCACAACCAACACTGGGCTTTTCTCCTGCCAGAATACAGGCCTCCCTAGAAGCAGCTGACCTACTCACACAATTATTCATTTGAGGGGCAGCAGGCTCAGAATATACCGTCTATTTTATGAACCAGAGGTTCTGCCACGAAGAAGATTGGCTAGTTTGTCAATCACTCCAACCATAAAATGTTTCAGATTTACAACCAACCATTCCCACACCTGGACTGCTTTGGACAAGGTATTTGTCTCCCTGTTCATGTAATGCTCACCTAACCCAGTTCTTTCTCACAACATCTCTGTTTTCCACATAGAATTAGATAGAAGGATCCTCACGTTTACAAGTGGTTCTTTTCAAAACAGCCCATATGAAAGTTAGTAATCACTGATCGAATGACAGTCGGGCAATGAAAGAGTGAATATATTTCCGAGACAAATGTCTTCTCACTTTGTTCACCTTGAAAAACAACCTGTCTTACATTTGCCTTTTAAAAAAAAGGCTGATGCACCAATGCAACCCTTGTGAGCAACATCACGTATGCACATAACTGAATGCATGCAATGACATCTATTTAGCGCTAGTTATGGGTGGCTTTGTAAGCTTAACAACAAATAGCTTTGCATTTGAAACGTGTCCTGATGGAAATCTTTCACTTTCTGGAACCCCAAGACTGCTGCAGAAAATTATGGACTGGGACAGCCAGATTTAACCTTGTAACACTGACCTGCAGGTCTCTACAGAAAACAATCCTTAGTCAGGATGTTTCGGGCATCCTCATGTCAATGGATAACTACACCTACAGACTTTGCTACCAAAAGACAGCCCATAAAATTTTGTGAGCTGCTTAACCACAAAGACATGCAATAAGTGAAGTATTTGAGTCCTTAAACCATACCAAAGTTTTCCCTGTTTTTGCACTAAGTGAAAATTTGTTCAAAGGAGTTATTGCATTATCACCTAATATCCCTTGAGGAAAAGCAAAGTACTGCGAATCAGAAATCTATCTTTGTAGTAATACCAGTATCTGCAATACCAAGAGACTGAAGCATTGCTCTGGCAATTAACTGTTACCCAGAACAATCTGGCAAAGTTTGCTATCAATCTCCCTGTTGGTTTGACAAAAGAACTGGTGAATGTTTCCCCAGCGAATTTTGACAGTACAACTTAATAATAAATTGTACTTAATAATAAACTGTTCTGCCTAGAAAATAAGAGGGGGGAGGAAAAGAGAAGAGAAAAAAAATTATTGACATCCATCTGCCCATGAGATCAAACTTCTTCTGCACTGTTGTTTTAATTTTTAATTGCCATGACTGCTAGAGAGAATTGGAGAGTACTGTAAAGATACTCAACCCTCTTGGAAGGTATCCAATTTATGTGGTTAGCATGGTGTGATGATGTGGAAACAGAAGATAATGTGGCCCACAGATCTTTGGCAGGCTTTAAAATATCGTCTTTCATCGTAAAATTGCTCTATTTTAAGTGGGTGATTGAAAGATACTAAAAAGGCATTTGAGTCGATGTCTACTGCTGCAGAGAGAATTGCTGCATTTCTAGAAGAATTTAAAGATTCTTGGCTCTTTTCAGTAGTTTTTCAAAGTTCTCTCTTTAACATTACCTACCTAGCACAGCAGTTATCTGCATGTTGAGATCTCTGTCAGGGTAAGGCTAAGAAACAACTTGGATTAACCACCTGTTTTACTTCACTGATACCACTCCTCTTACTGGGGCCATAGCAGAGAACAAATTAACAAAGTCTTGGGTTACCAGTCAACTTTGACGGAACCATTAAAGACCTGCTTTAGAAGCTACAGGCAGAAATCTGGTTTAAAACCTGTAAAAACAACAGGCATTTAAAGATCCTCCTCTCCTGAAAGAGTATCAAGGAAAATAAAGATCTTGAGCAAGGTATATTCTAACTTGAATCATTTAGCTGCACCGTTATTGCTCAAGACAGCTCTGCAAACTCGAAAATCAGCAGGCATTTTCCTCCCTTTTTTTAAATCAACCTATCTTTGGTGCAGCTTCTTTCCCACCTCATGCCTATTACATCCAAAATGTATGAATATAAGTCCTCCCAGACTTTCTACTGCCACAGGTTCCCTCAAGCCACAACCCCTAAGTGAGGGAATACCATTAGCCTCACACTGCCTTGCCTGAAAGCTCACAAAAGCACTGATATAAGTAGAGGACTGCTATAAGTAAAGGCCAAGCTAGAAAAGCAGATTACTTTTTTGCCACACATCAAAATCTGAGGTATGGAAAGCTGTTGTACCAATTAAAGCTGCTCAAAGGAAAAAAGTATCTGCGTGTCCTGTTGCTGAATGAAGTCGGTTTAGAGTAGGGCACAAGTCACAAGTTAACGCAGTACAAATAAGTAGTAAAGACTCTCTTGCCAGCAATTCCAAATACAAAGTGACTGTAACACTGATGTCTGCAACATCAAAGCACATACAGTAGCACATGAGAGGATGGCGTTTTCTTCGTCTTGGCCAATGCAAGATGCAACCCGCAATTAAGAGACCTTTTATTCTTTTGTCCTTGGGACACAGTTCATAACACTGAAGGTTGGTTGTCTCTCCTTAAAGCAAACAGAATCACTGCTTGCGAAAAACTGATCATGAATGGTATCCATTAAAGCCATCAAATCACTGGTCCCAACCCCCTTGCTACAGAACATCTTGATGCTTCTGAAAGTCCTACTGATCCACCATGCTGGAATGGATATGCTGGTTATAGATATCTGGGTTCAAGTTCAACAGGCTTTCTGGGACAATCTGAATTCTTTCATTTGTATTCCCCTTTGAGGTACCTTACCACAGAAGGCTCCCTAGCCTTCTGCATATGTTCCCTTAGAAATCTGCCTCTGAACTTTTGAGTATCCTAATAAAAAGATGGAGTCCTGCTCAGCAAGAGGAACAGTCTATAAAATCTCACTAAGGGAAGTGGTTAGACCTTATTATTTTTTATCTATTTTAAGTGGCTCCCAAATGTTCTGACCACTGATAGCATTCAGTGTATTGTCCACAGAACACCTTAATGAAATTTAAGTATTTTCAAATAGAGAGGCAATGAAGTTTCGCAGAATCTTGCTGCTTTCTTGGGGACCACCAGCGATACAGATATCTCTTCTAAAGAGAAAATGCCAAACCAGCACACTGCCACACACCAGACAGCTGCTTCTTTCTAGCTGTTCACATAAAACGACACGAAACACCACTCGCTGTAGCCACAGTTTATAGGAACAAACCTTCCCGATACGACACAATGAGTTCACTCCAACTCTGCCCAAGCACAGCAGAACATACTAACAGCCTAAAGTGCCCTCTGTGCCCTTGTGAACAGCACAATGACATGAAGACTCCACATACAGCCCTTCATGGGTACTCCTAATGAAACCTTGCCAAACCTCTCATGCACGGGGTGTCTGCCAGTATTTTGCATTGCTTCTGGGTATAAGAACGAAAATATTTTGAAAAAGAAAAATCGAAAGAAAATCTTTCCACTTGAATTAGTTTTCAAAATGCAAATAAGCAACTACATTAGTCACCTGAAAACTAACAGGAAAGTTATGATCAACTGGTTCCAAAGTTTTGGAAAGTCTTTCTCTTCACAAGTTGCTTTTCACATTTTTATTAAGAAAATCTAGCTGAAAGCTTGTAGAACTGTTGCTGTAACTGAAAACACAATGTCTTTTCTCTTTAATGTCTGTTTGCAGGACAAGCTATGAATAGTCACTTCCAAAGTCTCATTGATGGCTCAATTATAGTTTATGTTGTCATGAATTTGGCATGACAATATCGCCCATTCACTGCTATGTGAACAGTTCACGCCTTCTCTGTCCCCAGGCCTTGAAAGAGATTGCTTACCAGTAAAAGCAGTAGCAAAGCTGAAGTTAATCGAAACTGAAGAGATAACAGGCAAGCAGAGAGGTAACGAAAAAGAATGTACTAGCCAAGCAGTTTTGGTGACACTATTCAATCTGCAAAAAAAGAAAAAAACGTGGCAAAATAAAACATTTTCCGAGATCCAGTTCAGAATTTGTTGTTGTCTTACTTGTTTCCAAAGTACAAGATATGAAAATTGTGGTTTTTTCAGGGGTGTAGTGTCTCATTAAATGATCCTTAAAACAATACCAGATCACTTTAACAGACTTTTTGTGAAGAAAAAAAAAAAACCAAAAAAACCAAACATAACCCAAGAGGTAGTCTCAAATTTTGAATTTATTTGTATTTGTGATTTACAAGTCTGAGTGAGGATTACACCGGAAATTCAGATTTCTTCCCTGAAACAGTCCTTCCAAAGTCTTTTCTAAGTTACACAAATGATTTCTCTTCTTCCTGCCCTCTCCTCCCCCCACCATCTCTTGAGAACCGCCTGAAGGCAAATATAATTGGAACCTTGCACTCGCTGCAGACATGTCATGAACAAGAACATAATCCAGGGTCATCAGCAGGCTAAAGCCAGCGCACTGCACTGCCCTGCAAGACGATCAGTGTGCGGGTGATAAGCATGCCTGCAGCCAAGGCAAGCCTAGCAGACCTGTGACAGGGCAGCTCGCATTGTTCTCCAGCCAGATCTGTCCAGACTGCCTACAAAACAGCCCTGATAGCTCTGAAAGCAATTGTACCCATTCCCCCACTCCCAGTTAAGAGGACAAAACATAAGGTCCTAAGGATTGAGGGGGGAGGGAAAGCTGAAAACAAGGATCTTCTTACAGACAGAGAGTATCATTAACTATTAATAACAAAAAGGCTGCAATGCAGACAGCTTGAAATCTGGTACAGCTTACTAAATCACAACTGCATATGAGACCATTATACTACAGTATACCAGTAATAGCTCCACAGTTCCCTTTCAGTGAGAAATTCTTCATATATGAAGACCACACAGCACATGTTTCCAGCAATACTGCATTTCTAATGCTGATAGCTGTTCGAAAATTCAAAAGGATTTCTTCTAGTTAAACATTACCTTTGAAAAGTAGGTCTTTCTAAAACGGGATGTTTTATGCCAAACAACTTACAGATGCTATTTAATAAGGCATAAGATCTTAGTGTGTAATAACACTGGGGAGGGAGATAAAACACACATCATACATACCTAACGCAGTTCCTTCACTAGGAAGAAATCATGATTAAGTTTCCTCTGGAAGAGCCCTGTGAAAGCCAGCCTCTTATGCCAAGACAGTGATTCCAACTTCTTTGCACCTCACTTCAGAAAACTGGCAATCAGTAAGCAGTTCATACTATAACTATTCACAGCAGAGATACTGAGTGCCAGTTGGGGCTGGGGATGGTTTGCTTTCGTGTTTTTTTTTACTTTCAGTACACTGGGGCTTAGGTGGAACCCTCTATTCACATCTAAACAAATCAATTTCACTATTCCTACTTTTTTCCCATCCAGACATTTCAAAGAGTATTGATGTGACCTTTCAGGTGCACTCTTCCTTGGTGAAATACAGAGTCACTGCTGTTTTCCAGACTGACAAGAGGACAAAGGGCTAAAGGAAAACAGGGAAGACCTGTCTGCAGGGAGAAGGGTTGGATCACACTAGTGCTATTGTCAGAATATAGGATAGGCAATGCCAGGCGTCTCAGAGCTGTGAGATGAGGAAAGAGCAAATTGGGATGAAAATGTCTGTGCTGAAGCAAAGTAAGGATGCTCCAGGAAGGGGAGATGCAGCCACTTTGGTGCTCGATTTCCCCTATCTTCCTTACCACGTCCTTCCTGCAGTTGGTTCACAGCACTGGAGTTGTGCAGTCCTGTGCCCCTGCTGTCACCCCACTCGAGGTTTCACAGAGTAAGAAGGAGCTAAGGAGTCCAGCCCTAATGCTGGACCTCACCGGTTACGTGCTCTCCTTTCTCAACCGAGGTGGGTCTTGTAGCTTGGAATGTATTTTAGAAAAAGGCTCTGTTTGATCACAGTTGGTCCTGGTCTGTCAAGCCTCTCAAACAGTGGAGAAAGCTGCCCACGCAAATGGGTGTTTGTATAAAGATGGAAAATAACGAGGTAAATAACCATTAACAGAAGATTTTTTCTGATGTTCGTAAATTGGCAAATTATTCAGAAATTTACAACATGGGTTCAGAGTAACCCATGTAAGAAATATGTTGAAGATACAGAAATAAAACACACGTAGAGAATTAATGATAGGAGTATCCAGAGCCACACCAAGAAATGTCAGGATGGACAGCCAATCAGGACAGTTCTTGGATAGTAGCAGGGTGGCTCCACTTTCTAGAACAGAACTAGATCAAGAAAGATAATAAATCTGGAGTCACAACCACATCAAAAAGATACTAACAAGTGTTAGCTTGCTTCTTTCTGGTATTTAATTTTATTTGTGGATTTGAATGTAGAAATTCATTATCTCTGGGAATAAAAGTAAAAACCCTAGGAAAAAAGTAAATGTTAATAAATATATCTAAAAAACAAACAAACCCCCAAACAAGCCAAAAACTCCCACATAAAAACCTTTCTCAGGCCTGAGAAAACAGCACAACTTACTATTTTTTTTTTTCCAGAAGAAAAACTGGCAACTTCTCAAAGTATTTAAGATAGTATTGTTTTTTCTCTTACACTTAGAGTTAAGCATGATGGTAACATTCCCACTGAGTGTGGAACCCATCAGGAGCCCAAGGCCCAACTTTCAGAGACACAGGAGACCAGCAGACATCAATGATCTACAGCACCTTGCCTTAGCAAGAGACAGTGGATACCTACTCCTCCAGTGAAACTCTGGAGAACATCAGAGACCAAAACCAACAAAATCATTTTACCCAATGTTTTCTGAGACTGAAGTTAAAGTACTGCATCTATCTCAGATATTCACATTTTTAGAAGCATGATAAAAAAATGAAGGATGCAGAAGAGTGCTGAATAGCTACTGAAAATAGGCAGGAAAATCCATTTAGTCCCGTATAAACAAATTACTAACAAAGACAGAAAAATCTCACTCTAACTTGCAAATATTACCAGGAAATACTTCCAAGAAAAACATTAGATAGTAATAGGCCACTATGGCAAAGTCACAACTAGGGCTCCTTCAAAATTTTCTTTTTACTTCTTTTTATTCTCTGCCTAAAATAATGAATAAATATTTCTTATCATCATTAAAATGTCTGCACAGTCAGCAGCTCCCAGGTTTCTCATATAGATAGGTACTGAAGTTTCATAGAAACTTCTTTGGTATGTGATTCTCTTCTCCTTTACTGTTTATGAAGGCAAAGTATATTTGCATAACCCAAACAAATCATCTGCTGAGAAGCCAATGATAATACTGTCATGCTGCCAGGATCTGAGACTTTCTCGCATGACAAAAACCTAATGCTACACCAGACAGCTTTTCAATAGCAGAATTCTAATAAATTCACATCCCCAAGTAATTAATTATGCAGACTGGGCAATAGGAAGTTTCACTGCAAACATGTACATTCAATCTTCATAAAGTTGTTCTGCCCCACGTACGAGCTCCAGTTTGGGGAAGACAGTGCCCAGATAAACCGAGGAACTGAGTTTCTTTCTAACAGGCTGCAGATCTCTTCCATTAGTTCTCAGCTACGCTAAGCACAGCTGAGTTTGAAAACCAAGCCAAGCATACTAGCAATGATCATTGATGCTTTGTATCTTTCGAAAAGCTCTGTACTTAAACAAATGCATCACGTTATGCACTTGAAAATTCAGCTCTCTCTTTTGTATTCAAAGCTTGCCTCTGGATAGCACTGGAGGATTCCAAGATCTCATGGACTTTTCAATCTGTTAATCACAAGGCTTCTGCTCAAGAACTAAATGCGAGAATCACAAAAGTGTTAGACAATTTTGGTATCAGGCAGCAGAGCACTGAGAGGGGAATCACAGGACTTGAAATTCACCCTGTTGTGCTTCTCAATAGGAAATTCAATAGTATTTTAACAACAATGATTAACCGCTAACAAAGGACAATGGATTCACTACTCGGAACCTTCAAATCAAGCCTAAATGCCCTTTCTAGAAACTATACTTGCATTAAATGTGCTTTGAAAACCCAGCTAGACAACCTGCAATAAAGCTTCATAGCCTCAATTATTCAAGAGACGATTATTAGTAGGTTATCTAAATGGATTACTTTTATTGTCAGGAGTCCTGAACACTACAGCTCAGAATTTTGCTGTGCTATATACTGTACTGACAAGTAGATAGCCATTTCTAACGTAAGAAGCCTAGATTTTCCCTTCTGTGATTAGGTTCATCAATAAACCAGAACAGCATTCACCAGCAAGTGCCAATTATACAGGATATGCAGCTGCCTTGCATCTGCAGTGCAGCAGCTCATTTGCCTAAGTAAACTCAAGAGTTTTGGTATTTAACTGACAACAGATTTATTAGCCCAGAGTGCCACATTAGCAAAACCAGCTCTGGAAGAAAGGTGGGCAAAGACCAGCTAAGACACGAGTCGGTCAGAGTGATCTGTGAATGCAAACACAAGCAATACCTGAGCATTCAAACCCACGAGTTAGGGCAACCTATGGTTTGTCAGGATTCTCAGCCAATGCACGACAACAGGTTAAACTGTGAGGAGGACTGATGGTGAATAAACAGATTATTATTTAGCACAGAAGATCATGAATCAGTTTACAGTTTTGTTTTAGAGGGTTCTCTTTCACACAGAATACTAAGCTGGCTTCTGTCCCAATGCTTAGCAGCTACATTAGCGCCAGACAATGACTTGCCAGCACATCTAATGCCACCACAGTAAACACATTCTGCAACACAGACATCAAAATCCTGGGATCCTGCACCTGCACTTTCCAGAATGTAACATTCCTCATCCAATGCACTACGTGCCTAATGGAAGCTAAGCAGCCGCAGTAATAGTGGAGCTCATTAAAGAGACATTTACAAAGGACAGAAATATCCAGCTGCCAGAGCAAGACATCATTCAGAAAATAACAATCTCTGCTCTCTCTGCCCTCATCCACAAGGGAAGCCTACGAAACTTATTTGAAAAAATGAGCCTAGGAGCAAACTTCAATGAACCCCAAAAACCATAAGCTCAGTAAAGTGCCATAAACCCAGTAATTTTACTCCCCTCTTCATGTTCCAAACAACCAAATTTTTGTTTTTTCCTGGAAAATAAACTTATTTTAGCACTTCTTTCACTCCCTTCTCCCATCCCCTCAACCCCACTGCTTTCGTTTCAAAGACTCGGATGCTGAAAAGCACATCGGGTTTTTACCCACCACCTACACCAAAACATTTAATAATGGGTTTTTTACCTTTGAAACTTGGTTTGCCTACACCTTAATACAGTCACACAAGAATGCCCATCTTCCGAGAGCTCCTATTTTTTCTTAACACATTTGCTAAATCTAGGTGACCTCCCTTCTCAGTAGCCCTTTTAACTGACAGCCTATTACATACACACATACCATAAGCACAAGATACAAAAGCTGCAGGTTCACCAAGGTTTTACCTTAGAAAGGCGGACTCCCTCCCATCATAAGGCACAAAAACCTAACCAATTCTCCGAGCAGGGAATTGAAGAAAAGTAGAAATTGGGTTTAGTTACTGAGCTAAGTTTTGCTCTCAATCATAGTTCAGCACATCTACCTCCAGAGACCCAGACGCTGCAATAGAACTTACTCGTACATGCAGTTCCTCTGACTGTGCCCTTTGACAAAGCCCAGTGACCCATCGTGAGTACTGATCATCACCTACTGGCTCTGCCTTGTTTACTGACTGATACTTCAGATGATCCTTTTTGGAACCTCTAACCAAACAGATTTCCTATTTTTCTTCAAGCACAATGAGAAAAAGATTGAGACAGAAGTCTAGATACTGTCTATTTTAACATCTTGTGGTGGTACTTAAGGCTATGTTGATTTCTTCAGATACACCCATTTTCAGGACTCCTACATCTCAGTCCGAATGCCTGAATTATTACAACCCACACTTGTGAGTGGGAGCTGAAAATGTGGGGAAAAAAATTTTTAAAAAAATCTTCTTTTACAACAGCAGTCCTGTAGGCTTAATTAAAAACAAAGAAGCCAAAAAAAGCAAAGAAAAAAACCCCAAAACACAAGAGATGACAGAGTCACTGGCTTAACAGCACTCAAATTCTTTGCCAAGACACAAAATTCTTTCTGTTCCTGCCTATTTTCCCTAGACACCTCCACCTCCTCCTTCCCACTAAACTAAACCAATATGTTCACACAGTTAAGCGTTCCAATAACTTGGTCAATATAAAATATTCATAGTAGTTCCAAATCTTTCAAATTAGGATAAATACTCCCTCCCAATTCAAGAAGCATAAAGTCTCAGAGAACTGCAAGCACACCAATGCTTCTTCTTCTCCTAGCAACTCCCTAAGGTTGTCCTCTTGTGGAAGAATTAAGAACTTAATTGTGAGGGCATTTAATAACAGCACAGTCCAGATTTCACCATGTTTTACCACTTTCACAGGTTGGAAATGTTAAAACAAGGAGGTGTCACAAACCCTACTTAACACCTAAAATTTTGTTAGGCAAAACTGAATGAATACAGATCAGAACATATGGAGCACTTCTTCTGTCTTTCTTGATGTAACCCACAGAAGTGATTAGCTTGGCTTGTGACCAATTTGACATCTTGGCAAATCAAGTCAGTTCTCACAGAAAAAGGATCTCAACTATTATATGTTTAGGCAATCCAGGTTAATTTGATCATTACTCAACTCCTCTGTCACTCCCAGTTATTAAAACCTCTGCAATAAAGTCAAAACCAAGGGGTCTTTGCTGCATCTATAACATAAAACACAACCAGCATCACAAGTGATATATGTAAAAGTCTGCTGGCAACTCAAGTTGCCACCATCCTCTGTCATCAAGATGTCAATGACAGTGGGCCTACTAAAACATCAGAAAAACATTCAAATAAAGTGATTCCAATGCCTTTAGGATTGAAAAGGTATTGCTAGCATCCAAACCTTGAGATAAGTATTCACAAACTTTCAATAGAAATACCTTGTTCCACTTAGCATTTAGTTTCCTAGACCAAATCATATGCACGCAGTTCAAAAGTCACGAGTTTAATCCATTTCAAAAATTATTTCCTGAGTTGATACCACAGAAACAAAACATGTGTGATAGAAATGAAAAATACATTCTCTGCGCTGGGGGGAAAAAAGTTCAGAATGTACTTATAATAGGAGCTGAATAGGAGCTGTACTTATATATAGGAGCTGAATCAGACTGCTTAGCACAATCCTATGGTTAGGGTCACAAAACCCATTAATACTCCCGCAGTGATACTAACATGCAGAGTTTGCAGCTCAAGCCTACCGTGCTTACACAGAACTTTCAGTGTTCATCCCAATACTATTTGTTTCTATCAACTCCTTCAAGGTCCTTACCCTTACCTATCTTTAAAAGTCCTACCCTAGGTTTGTACTTCAGTTATTACATCATTTTTTCCTTTGGACTTCACAGAACTCTGCTCACACAAAGCATCTCACAGTGCTGTTATACAGTAATTTAATCGTTCATAATGACAGTATCTGCCTTTTCTACATCATTTTGCCTCCTTTCTTTATTAATGTAACTTATTGGGATTTTAGTTTCAAAGTCTTCAGACTCAGCTACAAAATGCCAAGTTCCACTCCTGACGCATACTTAGAACCTGTCACTGGCTATGTTTAAAATATAAAAAGGAAAGGGAAAAAAAGGAAAAATCCATTTCAACCTGCCACCTTTGAGTTTTATCCCTGGCTATCCTTCATGTTTGACAGACAACTGAGAAACACCAGTGGAGCTACTTTGCTATACACCTCAAAAATCTCTCCTATTCTCCTCTGTCAAAAGATTTCCCAAAGGTTAGGCTGCTGGACACAAACAATACATCATTATAACCTCACTTCAGCTCCTTGTCATTACGGATTTCAGAAACTCTGCGGCAGTGACAATTTTAGCTCTGTGTTTGCACAGCACCTACCACAGTGAGGTCTTGGTCAAAGAGTGTCCTACAAAGTAAACAGAGTTGCACAGACACAGAAACCGTAATCTCAGCAATTCCTGAACTGAGACTTGGCAAAAGTTTATCATGCGATTCACAGTCTAGTTACCCTGGAACATCTCAGTCTTACCTTCAGACAAACAAAATCACATACACACAAATCCATTTTCAAAGTTAACTATCCTCCAACCCTTCAGATCATCCTCAGCAAAAATACACCACTACTAAATCAATTTATTGCCCACAGAAGCAAAGAGCCAACAGACCTGTGTAACCATCTACCATTACCAGAAGCAACCTTTATGTCTTTTATTCTTAAACGAAGAATCAATAGTTTCAGTAGGTTTGATCTTCACAACAAAAGTTATTAGTTAGCTAACTGTATCTTATTTCCTGAGGGAAGGGAGGTTTACTGGAGTTTTCCAACTGTGTGGACAGGACAAGATGATTATGAGAATCCTGAAGTACTCTAACCACAGAAAGATGCAATAAAGAGATACGATCTAAGGAGAAATTAAAATATAGCTCATCACTGGGGTAGGCAGGGTACAGAAACTGCTAAACAAGACTTGGTAAACATCAGATTGAGTGCTTTGCGCAGGATGAGAGAAGATTAAAAGCAGTGTCAATAATTTTCACTCATGTATTCAGAAAGATCTCAGTCTAATACGCTATTTTAAGACATCTTCTCCCTGCATAACACTTTCCATTGCCAATTTTCTCATGCTGGCTACCTTGGTTTGATATTTCTAAAATCAGAAGGTACAAAAAAGCATAGAACACAGCAAGATGCATGGGGATATTATTTAACAGCACTCATTTCAAAGCACCTCAACAATGCCTTCTAGTTGCAATGACTGCAATATTAAGTGCTCTATGAAAGTGTTTAAAGACTTCTTTGCAAATTACTGTTATACATTACAACTTGTAGAAAAATTTTAATTGTATTCTTTTCCCCAGGAGTGCATTTCCCATAATGCACAATTCAAGTTATAGACCATTGCAAGCTGAAACCAACGGCACAGGCCATCCTTCAAAGTGTTAACCCATTTGGCCTGACTGCTAAAACAGGACTTCATTTTCTTCCAGAATGTTAGTAAAATCTTTCATTAGAGTATCTGAGTAAATACTTTCCATTTTAAATGATGTCAGTAGTGCCGGAAAACAGATAAAAGGACTACACAGAGAAACAGAAAAAGACTTCAAAGCACGACAGCATATACTGCCCCTAGTCCACCGTTACTGCTCCCCATATCACCCTTCACCACTACTACAAGCGCCACAGACCACAAACCCAACCCCTGTAGCTCTCCTCTCCCAATCACCAACGCCAGTGACACACAGCAGAGCTAAGGCCTGCACACTCCATTGCACAAGTACTACAGCAGCAATTTTCAAGTTCTGTTGCAAAGCGGATATATCCATTTTCTTATGAAATATCTCTAATTTTTATCACATAAATGCCAATACTAGTAGGCAATACATCAATACCACACACATATATATAATTTTAAAGCATGTTTTCCAGTCAAGATCTCCTTATTTACTTTCAGCTACTGAAAAATTTCAGAGGATCTGGATGTTTCTGCCCACAAATGAATTTCTTATGAGGCTTGCAACAAATGACTTGCAAATCCATACACTCTACTGATGGTGAGCTGGCTGCTTGCCTAATAGGCAGGCCTGCAGTTCCAAACCTCCTGCTGCCACTGCCCAGCTGACAGGCCCAATAAACAAAGGTATAGGATACCGATGTAGTGAAAAAAACCACCTGGTATTAATTAAAAGTAGCTTTCAGCAAAACACATATTTAAGTTAGATACCACTGTCTCCTAAGGTCCAAAGGGAAAAAACCCACCAACTTCTCCACGCTGAAGAAAAAGGTTAATTCTGTAGCCTCACTGGTTCAGACAATAAGATCACGCTTCAATAGCCTGAGGGTGGATAAAGCTGCAGAAAGAGTTTGCACTTTACTAGACATCTGATAAACTAATCCTCTTCAAGGCTACCTGCCTGTTTGAGCTCTCATAACCGAAAGATTCAACCACAGCCTTAGTTAAAATCTTAGATTAAAAAAATCAGCTGAAAGGGAAGCCAACCAAGCAGCACAAATTCAGAGAAAACGTGAGTGCATTAGCACAGACACACTCAGAACCGCTTTTCTGTGCACCACATGTAGTCCAAACCTACCACAGTATCAGGCACCATATCCCTCCACCACAATATGTTTTAGGGAAGCAGTTTCCAAGACCTCCAGAAACTTTCTTAACTCCCAGAATGATGCTGGTGTGTTATTATCCACGATACTTAGATCACCAGCCTATAGTTCCCTGTCCCAGAAACCCTGCAGTTCTAAGTAAGGTTTGAGCTCAGGCTCTCTGTCCTATACATGCAGTCCCAAGGAAGAGCAGTGCATGCCTGAGATGTTACAAGTGATCTCCCTTTGCAGCCAAGATCTGACAAATAACAAGCAGATACAGCTAAGTCCTGGGAAGAGAAGTAAACAAAGCAATTAAGAATAGCCACAAAAAGCCCCTTAGTTCTACAACTGACATAAGAAATGCCAAACTGACAGCTTTAGGAACGAGAACTGCACACGGGCCAAGCTGAATTAATTACACACCAATACCAGCTTCATGTCTGTGCTCTGACCTTAAATAATAGATGCTTTTTGAGATTTCCTTTTTCCCTGAGTTTAAGAAACCACTAGGTTTGAAAAAAGCTATCAATTCAGGTACTGAACTTCAACATTTAGACTTTCCTTGTTTACAAATTTCTTAATATTTCTTTGTGCTAGAGAACGGACCCAGAGCAGCCAGAAGCCTCCCAGGAAGGGATGCTGCATTTTGTGCAGAAGGAGCCTTCCTTTCGTCAATTTACATCAAACTATGTATGGGTTTCTACATTCAGACCATCACAGTCCTCTCTTCTTTCCTTGCCTCCTATGCTGATTGACCCATACCTTCTAGTTTCTGTATGTGCTTGCCCAGTCTTTTCATAGGAAGTCCTGATTAAAGAAAGCTCAAAAACTGATCAAAAAGTTTTCAGGGGAAAAAAAAAAGAAAAAAGAAAAGTTCTTTTCCATTCTTTCCTGCCTCCAAACACTAGCTAACTCAATCCTAAGATTCCCGAGGGCCATTCTGCATGTCCTTACATTGTCCTCTTCTTAACTGAAGACATACTTCTTAAAGTGCAGACCAAGACCAAAACCAGACTTCTGTAAAAAAGGAAGGAAAAACACAGACATAGAACTAATTGGTTATTTCAACCGAAACCTTAAACTCTTTCAAATATACCAGTAAATGTTCCTGGAACACAAGTTCCAGATACCTGGAAATGGGTAGTTACCATAATACAAAACTCATCTTAGAAAAGAACCTAAGAGGGTATCGAATGCCATCCTTTTACCTCAGGCAACAAACCCAAGAACCCTCTGGAGATACAAACTTCTTCCATTTAAAAGGTACCAACTGAAGAGCCCTATTAAGTTCTGCCATTATTCTAGCAGAAAAGTAATATATGGGCAAACTTAACACTTGACTTGTATTCTGTCTATCACATTTGAAACTAAGCCAGTGAGCAGTGATCAATTTTGCCATGTTATTGAAACATGAGCCATGCTCAAATGCATTTAAAAGTTAAAATTAAAAAAAAAAAATTAAAATCAGGTGTCAGTAAATTTAGTGTCAAAAAAATTTTGACAGGGAAAAATATGCCAAGGCATACACACATCTCACCTTACCTGAACAAGGCACTATCACAGAACTCAAAAAAAACCCAATTTAAGCAGTATCAGCAAGTCATTTTTCTAAGCATCAACAGAAAGCCAAATCTTTTAATTTTAAATACAATCATTTACTAAAGTACTACATTCAGTTCCAAAAGAAACCATCTGATGGAATTATAAAGTTAGTCAATGAATAATTTATTAAACAAGATTTTTCATTTTCTATAGTCTTAGGCCTGACTCACTAAGTTGAGATCTTGTAAAAAGCAATCGGTAACAAAAGAAACAGATTGATTTAGACTACAAGCTTTTAAAGGAAAAAATACTACAAAGTAACAAAGCACTTGAAACATTTTATAGTCATAAAAACAAATTGAAGTTTCTTTAAATGAGTCAAAATTATCTCTTTTAACAGATCACACAGAAGGAGGTAAGTACCCCGTTACACAGAAAAGCTACCTATTTAATTGAAAGTGATCATGACATTATCTAAAAATATTCACATACCACATTCTGACCTATATACAAATTTTAAAATATGACAGTATACAGGAGGATCAGGTGTATTTAGGACAGCACACCTGCATTAACAGTTAGTAAGCCAGAAATATTCCATTATCACCTCCACATTTTTTTTGAAGTTTTAGTCACTGCTTAACTGCTACTAAATAGATTACCACCAAAGTTTGACCAACATCTGGGTATACTAAATGTAAATGTGTCTGCAACAGACAATTTTGTTACCAAAACTGAAAAATCAACTATATACTCCAGTGAGGAAATAAATTATAAGTTTTTAAAATTTAAAACTTATTTATAATGTTACCTTATTTCCTGAAAAAAAGAAAAATTAACTCAACAGTATTAAATTAAATCTGTTCAAAACAATCTGCAGAAAGGCAATCATGTGAAGACAGCCATTTAAGATAAGCAAACAAACTGCATTCTTTGGAATAATATAGCTCAAAGAGACATTTATTTGGACAGGTTGGTAGGGACTGACAGACAGAACAGATACCTCCTTGTCTCTTGGGTTAAGAAACAGTAAAGGAAAATTGCCACATTTATAAGCTCCAAGAGACGAGTATGAAGTCTCAGAGCAGAGCTAATAAAATGCTGAGTGCCATGCAAAAATAATGAAAAACTCATGAATGGCAAACAAGGGGTGACTGTGGACTTGTACCTCACAACGCAGGGACCAAAGCATATCTGAAACAACAGAAGGGAATCCTGAGTATGATGCACAGGTAAAGCCCGACCCTTCGTCACAGCACGTTGAAAGGTTCACAGAGATTCAAAAAGATTTCCTACTAATTCATTTATGAAAAATCCAGGAAGGGCTACAAAACTCAAAGACCTGTGCTGGATGAAGTCCCTGAGCTCCAAATCCCTATAACAAAACACTAAGGAAGTGCAGCCATGTGCCAGAATTGTAGAGGTGTGACAGCAAAGCATCACAACAGTTCTGAAGGCCGCAGTACATCATTCCATTCAGTCTTCAACTATATCAGCTTTTGTATTTTTGACTAAAATGTTGGCAACTAGACCGCTGTTAGTTCCTAACTCTTTAAATCTCACCATGGGTCTACAGCCCAAAACTCATTAACCTCCCCACTAAAAGCTGCTTGCACCCTGTCTTGATTGCACGCACTTGTTCCTGTCTTTGATGAAGACTAAGGCTGAAAAACTGAAGTCTTCAAGTTATGTATGTAAGAATTAGGGTGCAAGAAAAAGTACAGATTAATGACAAACTCCAGTCTAAGACTTCAATACCATTTCCTGGCTCTCTTTCTCCAAGATTTTCTATGCTGACCAAACATGATCATGTATTTTCTATTATTACCCCAACAAGCTTATTTGTCTGCCTGACTTTGGCTTTTGGGCTGCTTTGTTTGTTTTTGAAAGGTAGTAAATTTACATTCCATGTTTCAGGAAAGAAGAGAAGCCAAGAAAAGCAAAAAAATAAGGAAATCAGCTGGGGGAATGTTTTAAAATGAACTGTCCTTGCCAACACTCCTCAAAATACAGCTTTTCCAGTCCCTCCTCACCAGACATGCAGGACTGAAGAGATTTGACTTGGACCACCTGGCAATGACTCAGCAAGTGCTCTCTTTTTCACAGAGCAATCAAAATTCAGATTTTAAACCATCATTTGATTGAAGAGCCCTGTTCCCTTGGCAAAAGACTAAAACCATGGAGAGACAACCCAAATAATAAGTCAGCAGTGTCTACTTGAGTTAGCTGCAGTGAAGCCTCACTGCAATCATTTCAATATCTGCATCAGCTATAGTGCTGTTCAGAACACTCAAAAAGATCTTCACATTGATGCAGAAGTATTATAGGCAATACTTTACTGAGTCATCAGAGGTTTATGTATTTTAACATAGAGATGCTTAGGCTCCCCTCAGAGCATTTAGTTTCACATCTATTCTTCCAAAACTTGCTTTTGCAAGTAAGTCTTGCATCAGCAGACATCAAGTGATCGTGTTACGCGCTATTGTGAACATTTATTTCTTTATTCAGCTGCAAGAAGAAATTAATCACACTATGTGAATAAGTATCATTAATTCAACTGCAATATAGCTGAACACATCTACTAGTTACAGGGACTGCATGCAGCCCTCAAAGGTATTCAAGTCAGTTTTCAACTTCATCCAGGCCATGGTCCAGAGACATTTCTCCTGGATACAGCTCCACCTTAAGCTGCTCCTACCCTCAGATTGATCCCATGCCACCTCCTCAGCCTCAGTACAACTGCTTGAAGTGCCATATGGTGAATGATCAGGAAACTGCTCAGGGTTAAAAAAAAATTAAGCCAGCAGTGCCACCAAGAGAAATGTCTGTGGAACCACAGTCTCCAAAACTTCTAAAAACATTGCCACTGGAGGGTCAAGCTAGATGCTTTTAACACTCACCCCACATCTTTTGTGCCCATGAAGCTCCGAACAGAGCACATGAATTAGCTCAAAGCCAGTTGCTGTATGTGCATGAAACTAACTTCCACAGGAGCAAATGAAGTTGCTTCACTCCACTTCATTCTGAGACATAGCAACAGCTGTTTCAAGTAAAATAATAATACTTCAAAGAAAATTACTAGAAAGCAAAACACAGCGAAATCCTTGAGGCTTCTCTGGATGCCCTGCTCTCATTCTTTCTTATAACATGAAAATCAGTGGTGCACAGGTGTAACACCAACTAACAATAGTAACTTACTGGGGGAATCAATATAATGAAGCAACATAGCATTAGCTTAGCTTAGAATTCTCCACCAGTTCCCAAGAACAAGCTGGTTACAAGTAGAGCAGGCTTCAATCCCTACCCAGCAGGGTGGGGAGGGAAACCCTCCCTGCAGCAACGTGGGATGTCAGTGCCCAGAGCACCACAGCAGGCAGTAACAGCACGTCACAGAGGTGTCCCTTCCGAGACAAACGCCTGCTGCCAACTTCAGCTCAACTTCTTGGATGATGTGTAGTTACTTTTTTCAGCAAAAGCAGCAGCAGTTTACCAAGTCCAACTGAAAGGGAAAGTCAAGCCTAATCCCAGCAGAGATTCAAGATCACTGATGGAACTAAGCATCTCTACAGTTCACTAATGGTAGGATTAGAAGAAGGCTGACTTGATTTTTGGCCAAATTTCACAAGTACCACTTCTAAAATCCATTCAATTTGACATTAAATAACAGTTCCGCTGTTCTCTCAAGCAGTTTTAGAGATCCTGGTAGGTGCACAAGAAGAATGGATTCTTATAAAATAGTTACTCATTCTTTACAACTCTTTATGATGGCTATACCATGCTTTTTGAGACAGTTGCAAAGATTCACAAAAAGTTCTGGAAAAAGAAAAATCTGAGGATCCCAAATGTGGAATAATACAGTGTTTATATGCACAACATATAAAAGGCAAAAGCAATTTCTTTTATTAAGAAAATATCTGAGATACCTTTCTAAGAGCCTCCTGAAAGATTTAACTATAGGATAAAACCTTTCTTTTTCCATACTTTGTTCACTGTTGCTTACTCTGCAACTAGGCAGCAAATTAATTAAATTATTTGTCCCTAGCTCAGGACACCTGAACTCCCTTTGCAATCTTGACATTCAAACAAACTTTACTCAAAATCCTTCAGTGGAAGTATATTTACTTATTGATCTACATCATACTCAGGTTTCTTTTAGTAAAAGAAGCGAAGAGGGAAGGGCAGAGCATAAAGCACTGGATCCTTGCAGTCAGTTTCATAGGGATACTCCTCGGTTTGATCTTTTTGTCAAATTACTATGAAAGAGATACTCCTTCCTGAAGTAACTCTGCAAGACAGATGAGGCGACATTCACAGGCACAGGATGACAAGCTCAACCTTACTAGAAACACAAAAGGAAATAGGAAGTTTTTTTTACTGCTTCGCCAAGAAAAGATTGCCCAGCTGACATGCACCAAACTTACAAGACCCTTGTTGGCATCAATACTAATACAGAACAGCAGAAACAACTGAAGATTGTCTAAATCCCTGTCGCGTTTTGAGCTTCTCCCATTCCTTTCAAACCAAATTCAAAACACACAGAAAACACATCCTACAACAACATTGCTTCATTCAGAGGTGGCAGTGATGTGATAAAATCTGGCATGTCTTTAGTGTCATGTCTAATAGCTGAAGTAAATAACGTGACAAGATCCTCACCAACAACTTGCTCTTCATCTTTAACCCAGATGTTAGTACAGAAACATACAGAATTTTTAAATTCCATTAACCACCACCACCACCAAGATGTGCACAACTAGTTTAAAGCATATTTATTTGTTTACTTCCTACAATAATTTTACTGAAGATTTTTCTGCATCTTCCAGTTTATGTGAAAGTTAACAAGTCAAAGCTGCAGAGCATGTACTTCTAAAATATGAAATAAAAAAAGAAATTTCATTTTTAAGCAGACCAGCTCAAATGTGTTCAAAAATTAACACATGCACTTTCTCCTTTTAATACTATCTTAGCAAAAGGAGAACAGAGGACAACATGCAACACAGTGCACTAAAAATCAATATATGGCAGAAACCAAGTGTAACCTACAGAAGTGCAATTCTGTGCCTCTATGACAAAGCCAGATGGCATTCCGCAACTTTGGGAATGCAGAAGCAGGGAGATGAAAACAATTACAGTTTGTAAGAAGACCAGGTAAGAGCAGCTCCACACACAGCTAAGGAAAATTTAACTTCATCATTTGGTGAGAAACTAATCAGAGTATGGAGTATTTGTCTAAAATATCTTTTATTTTCCAATTATCCAAAATCATTTAAAATTATTTTTATATTAACTGTAACACAGTACTGGAAAGTTCTCATGCTATTTTGTGAGCTTCCATTTTACTGTTAAGTGGAGGCACATTCAGTTAAAACAGACACACAATCTGCTGATATTCTCTTCAAATGGTTTTACTGGACTTACTGAATTTTTAACAATTCCTTGTTTGTAAATTACCAAATATGACATACTAAAAAACTACAATTCACCAAAAGTATTAGCGTATTGTTTACACCACCATATCTTAATGACTTTATTGTAAATAAAAAAATCACACAGCTGCTTCAAACTATCATTAATATTTAGGCTTTTTTGAAGAGTATCTAATATGGTGATTTGTTGCCACAATATATTTCCCTATGCACAATTATTAAATGCCAGTCTGCCTATCATAATGCATTAAAGACTACCAACCCAGTTTTTATGCTGTCTTCCAAACCACGGGCATCATGGCGAAAAATTTATGCACCAATAAACACGAACTTACAAATTACTGAGATTTTTTTATTAGGAGTTGCGCATTGTATGTTTAGAAGTTTACTTCCATTTTCTCTTTCATCACCACGTCAAAGGTTTGCAGTTTGCAACCTGTGGCCCAGAAAGCAATTTTTATGGGACAGTAAAGACCAGGGAGATCATATGGCATTGACTCCACCTCTTTCCTCCTGGCCATTTCTTTATTTGCCCAGAGTTATCGCTGTAATCAGAGCAGCTCACAGGCTTTTCCAGGCATTTAGAAGGAAGGAAAAATAGAGTTCCCAGTTTCCTCTAACAACACTTGGTGTGAAGCTGAAAACAGTTATGAATTCTCTCAATGGCTATGAAACACATACAGACATATGCACAGAAACACATATATATCAAACTTCTGCCCTTGTTTTTACTTTTAAACAAATGCTTTGCATGCAACAGCAATGTCCAAGAAAGAAAGATCAAGAGGTCTAACTTATAAAGCTGTGACTCAGACCATGAAAATCAGCAAGAAAACTGCTGGATTAGGTTTTATACATTGCACACATTATACCTGTATGGCAGGTGTTTACAACATGTGTAAACATTACAGGATGACTAAGAAAGAGGCATGGCTTCCAAACCCTGGCAGGGAGGGTCTCATGTAATGCCAAGAGCATTCATATTCCAGGAGACCAACAGCACTTGCAACCAGTGCCAGTTGTTCTCACCATATTCCCCACTAGTGGTGAATTAGCAGGAAAGCTGAGGAAGGCAAAATGTCTATAAAGCAGAGGGAGAAAAGACACTTTGATAGTGTTCTCTTTCTTTGTACATAAATACATTAAAAAAGAGATACTACATATCAGCTATACTGCAGTCACAAAAAGTATAAGGAAAGAGCCATTTAATATACTTTCATGGAGTAGCAGAGACCTAGCAGGAAGAAAATACTAGGCAATTGGGTTCTTGCCTACATTTTCTTACCGGGACAATAATTTCAACTACGAAAATAATCATTAATTTAGCTATAAAAATACAATCATGAAACAAATTGAGCAGCATACGAAAACTGGCCTCTTGATTTCCCTGCTCAAAGGTGGAGAGCAGCTAGTCCAGCCTCCAGGTCTGGAGTTCTTGATTTAATGAGTAGTTCTGTTTACAGCAGAACTAATGAAGCTCAGTTTCCTCCGGATTTGCTTCTACAAGCCCTGTGGCCACTTAACATCAATTACATCAGTTGCCTCTAAGCTTGCCCATGTCTCCTTGAGCTCCAGCACCCCATAAAACCCCCCCTTTGCCCATATATTCCCATACTCACACACTGAGGCTTGCTTTCACACTTTTGTTAATGCTCAGCTCTTTGTCATGCCCTTAAACCCACCTTCCCATTCCATCAGTTCCATCACCTATCTCCGAATGGTGCTAAGAAAGAGGCAGCATACACTAGTTTGAAACTGGGTGCATGCTGGTCAGTTGGAGATTGCCTCTTCACTTCCAGGAGAACACCAAATACCATGACCTCCTTGACTTTATGGGTTTTTTGGGGAGCGGGTTCTCAGATGTCAACTTACACAGACTGGGGGAAGGCAGTCTTTCTCAAACCCCTCCCTGTTCTTAAACTGGTTGGAATTGACTGGGGGGTTCACACTTACTCAGGAAGAAAAGACACAAAGCCAATGCAATTGGTACTTCCTTCTGAAGCCAGGATTAAAAGGTAACTCAGTTCCACACAGTTGCAAATCACATTGAAAATGCCCACTGCTGCCCTCCTCCTGTCCTGTGCTTCAGGGCAGCTTCTGCATTTCTCATTCATCCATCCCACTCTTGAGGGACCAGGAAAACACAAAATTGACAAAAAGTCAATTTCAACATTTTTATGCTGCACCCTGTGGGCAGCAATGAAACTGTCAACAAGAATTACCGCTTCACTCCAGTGACGGGCAGCAGAAG
This sequence comes from Gymnorhina tibicen, assembly GCA_013399875.1. Classification (NCBI taxonomy): domain Eukaryota; kingdom Metazoa; phylum Chordata; class Aves; order Passeriformes; family Artamidae; genus Gymnorhina; species Gymnorhina tibicen. The sequence continues at coordinate 590,532 of VXAZ01002138.1, forward strand.
GGTCTGGAGTTATTCACAGGGATGGCCACCTCAAAACAAAAGCCATGGAAGGATAAGAGCAGTAGTTACTCCAGCTAGGATAGCACACATAGAACAGGGCTAACAGAAAAACGTCCTTGTCCTTTGCTGGGGGCAGGGTGAGAGGATAATCACGTTAGGAAATATCAACTAACAAGAAGTTAATGTTAATTATAAATGCAGAAACTACCTGTTGCTAAAAGAAACCTTATCATTTTTTGCTCTATCCACTCCCTTCGTGATTTATACTTCTTTGTGCTTTGAGGCCAGAGAACACATAACACAAACCCCAAATACTGCACCTTAAAGGGGGCAATGGATGCTCCCATAGTTAAGCACTAGTGTGGGACTCGTTAGACCTAGAAAGTATTTTCAAAACCCTCCCAGGCTTCCAGCACTCGTAGGTGATTAGGAGTGTATCTACATAGCATAATGCAGTGCTGTGTAGATAGCTTGAACACCAGAAGGAATATGGCCACGTTAGCACTGCACTGCACCCAAGCTGAAGTGCAGCCAGAGCATCCATCCTGCTTCTCAGGTAGTTTGCATCTATCCAAATGGTGCTTCACTATAATACATAAGCATATCCTTAGTCATCCTGCCTCAGAAACCAGCTGTAACACGACAGTTCTTCCTTAAATTACCAAGAATTGTAATGAAAGAGCATCTGAAGAGAAAAACACTCAGACACCAAAGTCAGGAAGAGGAGCAAGTTTTTACAATAGGCACCATGCATCCTTCATTTAACATAACAGACACAGCCCCTGAAATGCCTTTTTCTCTTTCTGTCAGCTCTGCCCCTAGAGTTTACAAATTATGGCTCTGACCCGTAAATGTTAGTAAATACCTCCTTAGACCTTACTCAGTGTTTCCATAATTGTATATAGATTCTAGAGACTACTCTGCAAGAAAAACATCCAAAATAGGTTCCAAAAATAAAGCATTCTAGACGATTCTCACATATAGACAAAGGTTGAAAACACAAGCCTTTCATAAAGAAGGGCATGAACAGAACGCTACTTGAATTATAGCTGGAGAATGGGACAAAATCCAGAACAATATGCCCAAAAAAACCAAGAAAACCAACCCAAAATATAGTTAAAAAGTAGCATCTGAAGTCCACTTTCTGTTTCTGAAACAAAGCTTGAAGTCTGGGATGAACGAAAAGAAGACTTCTTAATTCTGTGATTCACACTTCTCGAACTAAGCAATCGATAATCTCTAACACCAGGCAATTGTTTGCCTGATGAGTTTGTAAAAAAGGCAACATTCCACCCCGATCCCTGTCGGGCTGTGAACGCCGCCCCCTTGCCAGCAGCAATATGGATTGCCCAGCGCAGTCCGGTGATTCCTTTTTCAGCCTACGTAATGCCCATTTACATAGTCGTGATATTTTTAAATGTGCTTTCAGAAGCACTAAATAACATAAAAACATGGAAGGAGACAACCACAGCGGGAACACAGCACTCCTGTGACTGCGGAATTCCACGAACAAAATAACGACCAAGTCCGGGGAGCACAATAAAACTCCATTTTACAGATTTTGCATTCAGAACACCAACCCAAGGAAATCCTGGCCGTGTTTCCCCCCCACAGCGAGAGTGTGTCTGAGCACAACAGAGCATATCCTGGCTCCTTCGCTAACCTCCACGCACATTCCTACACCCCTTAGGAAAACAGTGACAGCGGACATGAAAGAAAGGGAAACAATGACATTCTTTTAATAACAACGTTCACCAGCGCGTTGGACCCAGTCGGACAGTGCTACGCGGCGGCAGTTTCTGCATTCCCCCGGATCAGCCGCATTCTCCCCTGCTGCTCCAGGGGCAACCCGATTGTCCCTCGGTGGCCAGGCCAGGCACCGGCCCTCTCTCACCGCGGCTGCACGGCCAGGGCACGGAGGGGCCGCACACGCCGCGAGGAACCGCGCCTGGCGCCGGCCGCGACCCCCGGCTCCACGTCACCGTGCCCGGCCGGGCGCGGGGCTGTGTCACGCCGGGCCCGCCGCCCC
>VXAZ01002138.1:592919-611118 GCA_013399875.1 Gymnorhina tibicen
GTCGCCGCCTGCCCAGCCCCGGCCGGGGCAGCACGGCCCTCACCTGCCGCCCCGGCGCCCCCCGAGTGCAGCCCCGCGGGTACTGACACTGGCGGGTACCCGCTCCCTGCCTCCGGTGCCACGGCGGGAGTTCGGGCACAGCCTCTCCCGGGGTATTTCCCCTCGGTGGAAGAAGCGGCTGTCCGCCCTCCGCGGGCTCGCCCACACCCTACTAAGGCGCACCACTCCGAGAACTCATTAATGTATATAAATGTCTGAAGGCGGGGTACCAGGAACCAGGCTCTTCCCGGTGGCACCAAGCAATAGGACATGAAGCAACAGGCACGGTGTTGCTGTGATGCACTGGAAGTTCCACCAGAATGGGAGGAAGAACTTCTTCACCTTGCGAGTCACACTGGAACAGATTGTCAGAGAGGGTGTGGTGTTTTCCTTGCTGGAGATACTCAAGAACTGTCTGGACACAACCCTGTGCCATGCCCTTTAGGACAACCTAAAGGGAGGTTGGACCAGATACCCTCCTGTGGTTCCTTCGAGCCTGACCCATTCTGTGAGTCTGTGAGAGCCCAGGCTGGCAAGGGTGTCCCAAGAGCCAGGCACCAGCATGCTGATATCCCAGCCCTCCAGGGTTTAGGAGAGTCATGACCAGGTCTGCCATCTGCAGCACCTTCTCCCCCAAAGTCAGTTTGCTGGGGAGTTCAACAAAGACACCCATCCAATCCATCCACCTTTCCCTACTGCAAAGACTACAGAGCTCCCTGGGAATGTAATGTCAGTTTAGTCCCTCAGAGGCTTTTAGAGACAAAACACTTCAGACCTAGAGACAGTGTTGAATTCTGCTGAATGCCAGCAAGCAGAGGATATCCAAGAAGTCAGCTCAGAGACTCACAAGGGCTTCGATGGAGAGCTTGGGCTGTAACACCCAAGGAAGCCATGCAGTCATGTTCTGTAGCAGTTGCTGTCGGTTTGTTGTTCTCTCCATGGATCCCGTAGTCATGCTGTAGCAATGCCATGTTTGCATTTTAAGAGTTTTTCCTTCATGTTATCTGGAGGTGTAGCTTTCCTGAACTTCTGCCTGCCTTTACCGGTACGCTTGCCCTCAAGAGAGCAGGTTAATGATCTCTCATCTAGAACTAAAAGCAAATTTGAATAGTGCATTTTTGAAAAATAGATTATGAGGCAAAAGCCATAAATCAAGACTGCCAGCTTCCCGCATTCCTGTATATTTTAGTGGAACAAATAACTTCTGGTACAAGAGAAGTTAATTAAGAGAAAACAAACAAAAAAAGAAATCAATTCATCTTTCACCACGACAAGTTTTTTCACAGGATTAGAATAACTTACAAGACATAACATTTATACCAGAACCTATAGATGCCTGGCAACGCAGGCTGTAATGCATGGAGGTGTGCTCTTTAGAAGCTGCAGAAGCAACCATAGTGAATTTGAGCTAAATGAGATCTTCATTCACATTCCAAGGTAATTCTACAACCAACAGAAGAGTACTGCAGTCTTGCAGAAGGAACAAAAATTACATAAGTACAAGGCAGTTATTCATAGAGGCTATACAGAGAAGTTACAAAACTGACTAAATAAATATTAATCACATCAAACTTCTTCTATTCATTCCCTCTTGTTTAATCAAAGAGTAATTTGAAATATTATTGAACTCTACAATTAAGTAAATTCCATTAATGTGCAGCGAAACATAAAATATACCCCAAAAAAGCCAATTCACATGATTCTAATAGATTGAACTTGTGAATTTGTCAGAGAATACCAAACTATTAAGAATCAAGTATTTTTAATATGTTCCAAAAATTGATTATCAAGGCAATGATACTAGAATTATGTTTTAGTATAGATTAGAATTCACTAAAGGCTATTGTTCAATGCTGAACCATTTTATAGTTGTTAATCACCTGAAAGCATCAGTAAGATCAACTAACATCAGCATTTGGGTGTCAATTCCCATGGTTAGCTGTAGGTTCCCAGATGCCAAGTGAGATGGGCAGGACTTTGCCCCGCTCCCCACAACACCACTGAGCTAGACCAGGAGCAGACAGCTCAAGGGAGAGCCTTGATACAATGCAGGGCAGCTTCACTCCCCGGTAACCCACATCTCAGCTCTTCCCTCTTTCACTTATTCGTCTCGGAGCAGCTTTTGTTACCCACAGGTGCTTTAGGAAGGTCAAAATGACTATGTTCAGGTGGATCAGCATACACGACCTACGACAATGCAAGACATTTTCCATCTTCAGCAACTTATTTTCTTGGCCTCTGTTCACTTATCCATTTCTTCTTTGCTGCTTCCTTCTCTCCTTGTTTCTCTGTGAAGTGGTAGAAATTGGGAGAACACTAAATGCTCAGGATGTGAATAAGTCAACTCAGAACCTCTGTCTTCAACAGAACAAAGTCATAGCGCTGTAGCCCAAGGCCTGAAAATAGCTTAGACACTAACTTTTAAACTGTCTGTGCCATACCTTTCTCAGTAGGAATTTCTTCCTTTCTCAGAAGCCTTTGCAGGCATCAAACCAATACATTAATTCCCCTTTCAAAGGAACACCTCCCTTATTTCTTCGATAAATATTAAGGAATATTTGAACTGAAAATTCAAAGCACCAAAACTCACAAGATTGAAAGGATTAGAGATGGCATGAACTGGTGCATCTTCTGAAGAAAGTGGCATAAGGAAGTCTCTTCTTGTAGATTACTCTGAAAAGACCAGAGGAATCATCCTCTTGGAGCTCAGGAGTAACACTCAGAGCCAAATGCCCATAGGCAACAACAAAATAGAGCTGACACCTCCAGGCTGGAGAAGTCCACAAAAAAATAAAGCAAAACAGCTCTAGGCTGAGCCCCAGGGAAGGAGAGCTTCTCTCTTAGGAAACTGACTGTGGACAAACTCCTCTCTTACTCCCTGAAAGTATACACATTGGTTAGGTGCAAAATCAAGATATTTACTGAGAGCTTTTTCTAACTTCCCGAATAAAATGCAGCACAGCCTGTACTGGTAGTAATTGCACCTTCTCCATACAGATAAATGCCACATTTAGAAATTATTATTTCCATTTTACAGAAAGGAAAATTGAGAGAGAAAGGCAAAATGACTTGTCACTGTCACAACTCTTATGCAGAATTAATATTGAACTAATTCTTCCTAAAGTATGTGCTATATACCTCTAGATCTATCTTACCTTTCCTTGGGAGGTAGCAAGCATCACTTTCCTCTGAATTCACAATTCCTTGGAAATTTGGAAAGTCACATTTAATGTTTTCCAGTGTTCAGCATCAGAAAATTAAGAATCTACCTTTAATAGGCTGGTTTAGAAGTTTCATAACTTTAAAATTCATAGCCAAGAGAAAACGATTTTTTCCTCAAACATCAGTTATTTCTGCTACAAAAGCCAACTTTTGATTTCCAATTGTCTTATCTTCTACAGAGTCCAAGGGCTTTTCTTAACCCATCCTCCTTGAAAGCATAATTATTTGAGTGGTGAGGCAGTCCTTGAACACTGAATGGGACATAGAATCGGTGGGAAAGTATGATTATTTAAAGGCAGCAATTTAAAGTAGATGCAAAGGCTGCATTAAACACCTGGGGGTGCAAAAGTGCACGAGCGTAAAAGCTGTGGTTCGTGGCATTACCTCCCTAGCTCTACCACTAATATCCTGTATCGTGATTCACTGCATCTCGGGCTGCCTGCAGTCACTCTCCATCTGGGTCTGCCACCTGACCACTCCTAATCTTTTCCTTTGTCTTAGCTTTCTCACTTGTAAAAAGGCTGCAAATTTACTGCTATAGTTACATTGCAGGTGAATACAGCACCCCGCTTTGTCCAAGTACCATCCTTAGGACTTCTTTGATACCATCTTGGCTGTTGCTACAGCACACAAGGAGGAAGTTTACTGCATTTGTGAATCACTCCAATCATATCCGCACAAGAAAATATTGTGGTTCAAAGGGTGCCACTCCATCAATGCTGACAATAGCAAGGAGCAGTACTTGACTGTGATGTTTCACAGTCAATTTATAGCCTAGAACAGATGAATACAGCACATTCCAATTCCAACATTTCTTTCTGTTCCAGCTAATGAGATAGCACCAAAAAATGGTGAAACAAATTGAATAAATACAGCCTTCAATACATCCTCTTCCTCAGAAGTTTGTGACATCTTGAGATATTAACCTCTCCCTATACAACCCCTGGCCCCTACTTCCTGCTGCCCTTAACCACTGCCTTACACTTGAGTCAGCAAACAGAGCTCCCGGGTCCCCCACATCTGTTTTAAATACACAGTCGGCCAGCCCAATGAAGCTGCAGAGGTGGGTTCTGCTGAGCCCTGGAGCTGCTGAGACGTGCTCACCCCTTGACCCTGCCCTGGGGCTGGCCACCTCCCTCCAGCTGGGGATGGCAGCACCTTCAACATCTGCCACTGTTTTCTGCGCTGAGTGTTTGAGAGCAGCCTGAGGGCAGAGCATCATTAGACCAGCACTAGACCTTGGTACCAAACAGCCCCTCCCACTCATGATGAGTTTACACCCTGTAGAGGTAAAATGCAGAGGGTGGGGGAATAGAGATAACAAGGCTCCCAGTCTCCACCTTTCCTTGAATACCTACAGGCTTAATTCCTCAGGTGAAACTGCAGAGCCCTGCTTTGGCCTTATCAGATAATGTCTCCATCTAAAACAACTCCTTTGAATTTGTTTGGAGGAAAATGCTCTCAGTTTCTTCAAAGCACAGATGGAGGATGCCATTTCTACTACTCACTCAACCCAGGTGCAAGCATAAAGAGCAAGGATGATGCACAGCAGCAGTGGTGTAACACTTTTGTGGCCATTCTAGCAATGTTAGCTCTCCATTCAAGTTTCTTCCCTGGCTTTCATCTTGCTGCTGATGCCAGCTTGAGGCTTGGTACTTGTCAAGAATCAGACTGAGCTTTAGGCATATCTGTCAGCCCCTAACAACTCTCCCACAACATACACTGTAATGCCCAGAAGACAGCACGAGAACTGAGAACAAATTCTTATTTAGTTGAGGGGATCTGCCTACAGAACAAAACTTTAGAAGAGATCGAGCCTACTCACAGCCTGAACAGCCTCAGCAGTGCTGATAGTGCTCCTGAAAGGGCCTGCTTTACCTCGGGCTGCTCCCAGCAACAATGCTCCCTTCTCCTGTCACTCACTCACACATAAAACCTGAAACCAATCACCCTTAAAATTAATGAATCACCTCCCTAGGACCCTTTGCTTCCAGTAGTTCTTCTTCCCCCCTCACACCTAAGCTGTATAAAGGCCAGTCAGTAAGAGATTTTCTGCTGCTGGGACAGCATTAACTAGAAGGATAGCTGGGTGTATGGAGATGTAGGCTTCTCTCACGGGGGCTCCTGGAGCACTGGCTTTGTTGATTATCTAGTGTGTGAGTATTTTTACTCAATGTTAAGTGCTTGGCTGTTGCTCTCCCTGTGTTTTTACTATTAGGGGCTTTTTAAGGTCAGCAGACGGGTAACAGTAAAAAGAAAATCCCTGAAAACACAAACAGGCATGTGAAGGCAGTTATTGCTTCTATATCAGACTTCTATCTCAGTTTTAAGATGTACTAAAGCTTCCCAGAATATTGTAGAGGAATTTCTTTCTGTGTTGGATGAAAGGTGTTTAAGTAGATTGTTTTTTGAGTAGATACTGTTACTGATAAAAAGAGCAGGATATATTCAACAGTGAAATAAACTTACAGCTCTTCTTGGAATTAACTGGGAGGTGGGTTGGGCTATTATCTTCACTGGAGATCACTAGTATATTGTGTCATAAAGATAAGAAGAGGGAGAATGTACAACTATATCTGGCTAGAGTCTTCTGCCTCCTGAGTTGTTAAATGTTCTCATGGCACCCCACATATAGTGCATTGAAGTACTTGGAACAGAAGTTTTATAATCTGATTAACACTCTGTACATAAATTTCTTAATGTTTATTTTGAAACTTCTTAATACTAGCCTTTTTAAAGATACATAAGAGCTGTACTGGTGCTGCAGTGCAGGAAACTTCCTCTCTTCTGAACCGCCAGCTTCTCTATGGCTTGTGTTGGGGTGGTGCCCCCCTCCAGAAGCAGGAGCTCTTGTTAACAGCAGCTTTGGACTGAAATGACTTGGATGCTGGTATTGCTTATCCTGACATAACTAAAACAGGTGATGGTTATGGTAAGGAAATGGTTTACAATGCTGCTCTACAATATGCACAATAAAAAGCAAATGGGAGGCTTTGGAGTTTAGGAAAGGTCTAAAGCTGAGGTAAGAAACAGCTGATTTCAGCTACCATTAAACTGGGGAACATGACAAGGTTATTTATGCTTGTCTGAGGAAGAAAAAATAATAACAGAAAGATGGTTGGGCCTTTCCGAAACTGAGGTAGAAAGAAAAGCTCCTAATGGCTTAGAAAAAAAAATTAGTTACCTTTTCTTTTTGAAATTTCCGTAACATCCTTTCTCAGCCTCACTTACTACTCTGCTATCCAACTTCCTTTGCATTTTCTTAATGCAACTGTAGTATTTCCCTATATCTTTATCTCACCAAGTATAATTGTTTGCCAGTTTTGTCTAAAACAGTAACAGTGCTTATCACATGTGGTAAGCACCCTTTAACAAACTTGCCTGATGAATATTTTTGTGTGATGCTAGTTCTTCTTTCTTCTGCCAGCAAATTGTCTGCCAGTTGGCTTAAAACTGATACACAGGTTTTTTTCCTGTATTCCAGCTGCCTGTCTTGTTGAGTTTCTGTATCAGGAAAGGCTAACAAACTAATGTTAATTGTGTTCTGCAATTTAGTAATAGCTATTATTTAACAATATTTATCCCTTTGGTAAGGGTTAGGTCTTAATATTTCATAGTGTTGTCTGGCACAGGGTGTAAACAAATTATGTTACTGATTCTGTGCTGATCAAGCAGTGGTACTTTTGTATTTTTCCTGGCACTGTTATCCCAGTTAAAGCTATCACAAATTTTCAGCTCAGCCAGTAACTTGTTTGATTAATTTACTGTTCTCATTAGAAGTGTTCTAGGGTTTGTCTGTTACGTTTGTTCAGGTTACATTCAAAATTGGCCCTAGAAAGGGAATTGATTTAAGTCTGCCCTTACTGCAAGAACTGTAATGAGACATTACATCTTACCATGACAATCTGAAAAGGCACAGACCTACGTAAGCATAGAGAAGGGACTTGCATGTCTTCTTGGATTTAAGAGCAGTAGATTGTGTTTGGCTGTTGCTGTGTCATTTAATTGAATGCAAAGGTTGTCTTAGAGTCATGAACTAGTTGAGGCTGGAAGGAACCTCTGGAGATTGTCTAGTCTGACCCCTCCCCGATTAGGGCAGGGCTACCTACAGCAGGCTGCTCCAGGCCAGGTCCAGCCAAGTTTTAAATATCCCTTCGAGGCTGGAGACTTGAGTCTCTCGGCAATCTATCACAGTGGAAAAAGTGTTTTCTTAAGTTCAAATGGAATTTCCTGTATTTCAGCTTGTGCTCGTTGCCTCTTGTCCTTTCCCTGGGCACCACTGCAGAAAGGTGGCTCCTCTATTTTGTCTTGGAAAAAAGATTCTGGCAATCCCTGCTTATACTTATTTGTGTAAATAACACCCAGATTAGTACCAAGTCTGTATTACACATTTGTTATTGATTTTGTGGCACCAAAGGAATCCAGTTCTCTGTCTTCCATCTCCCTGAGTTATCTTCCATGGATTCCCATGCCAGAAGTGCTGGGACCTGCTTCCTACATTTGTATCCTTGTTGTTGCTCCTGTAGTGCCTACTGGAAAAGGTAGAATCAGAAGTTGGTTATTCTTGCATAGTTTGCTGAAGTTCAGCCAGAAGAAAACTCTTTTATCTTCAGTAAATAAGCTCTGAATGCAGGCACCAGCTACTCTAGTGTACAAACCAGGGAGATGTTTTTTTTCACTGAGGCAGGTTCTAATTACAGGTAAAACTTGGAAAAGCATGAACTCTGCAGCTGAAGTACCACTGACAGTAAACATGACTAATTAGGAAAAACAATTTTGGAAAGGATTAGTGGAGAAAGGTGCTTAGTCCTCAGTAGTTGTGGTATCTGCATTGCTGTTGTTCCCAGTGTAACTAATGTTCAATCACGTTTGTATCATTCTTTTCCTGTTGCATATGACTTTTGAACCTGAAGTTTCTACTCGGAGAAATTAGTATTTTCAGATTTTTATCTATAGAGTGACTTATCTGGTCCTGTCCATACTATTTTGTAGTATAATATGCAGGAATCCGAAGGAACAATCTGCTTAAGCATGTGCAGATTTTTAGTATGAAAAAATGCTCATAATGCCAGACCTGCTGAAGAAATTCTAGCAAGGTGTGTGCAGGTGGTTCCATGCACTATGAACACACCGTACAGGTCTGCAGAAGACCTGCATCCTTTTGGTGAGTGGTCTGAAGATGGGCTTGCTCTTGCTGTTGAGTTCTAAACCAGGAACGTACTTGGTATGGGCAGGAGTACCGTGCTACCCTTTCTATGGTTAGATACTGATCCTACTTTCAGATTAGACCAAAATACTTGTTATCTTAAATATTAGAAGTAGCTTAAGTGAGGCAAAATTAATAGTAACTATTATTATTTTCTTACTATGAAGAATTAATAGCAAGAGATAAATCTTCTTATCTCTGTCCTCTATTTCCCCCCTCCCTTTCATCTTTTCACTTTTAGTCAAAACGATGTTCCCAGAATTTTGTTTTGGTATTACTAAGCTGCAGCAGTAGCTACTTGTGAATATTCATTACTTGACCATATCTTAAAAAGATGATCCCAAATTACAAAACATCAAGTTGCAATTGTAATTGTAATGAGAGACTATAATATGTAGAGTATTCCTCAGCATGGTCTGGTCTGTATTTAAAAGCACTGCATTAACCTGGACTTCAGAAAGGCCATCAAGCCATGTCTGATGGCTTTGTAATCCCAATGGTTATTTACCTGAAGCAGACTTGACTGCACACAGCTTTATTTGACATGATTCAGAAAGGTCAAGGTCCAAGGCAGGTGGTGAGCCAGCCTGGGTGGCTGAGCTGGGGAGAGATGTTCCCTTTCCAGGAGGAGGCCTTAAATGACTCTTACTAAATCTGTAATTTGTGACTCTCATATGCCCAAATGTAATGCAAATCTACTGTCTTTCTTGTTTGCAATTATTGTCAACAGAAGGATGAAATGGAAGTTCAAGGAAATGGTTGCAATAAGCACCACCTCAGAGCCTTGTGTTGACTCCAATTTTCTTACATCAGAAACTGCTTTGAGCCCTCTAAGTTACAACCGAGCAATTTAACACTTGTGTTTCGTGTTGCTTAAGTTGACTTCCTTTAGGCAAAAAAAGGGTCTGAAAGCACGTTTGATAACTGCTGAACCAATTGAAGACTGAACTAATTGATACAAGAGAAATTTAGTGGTGCTCACAGTTGTGATGCAACTCATCCACAAGGATATAAAGTGAGTATTCATGTCTTCCTTCCAGCATTTGCATAAGCTACAAGACTTGTTCCATGCTAAGGATGGTGAAACTCGAGTACTTTTTTTATGCCTATGAACCCAGTGGATCAACCACAAACCTTAAAGACACTCAAAACCATAAAGGTGACTTCATTTTTTAATTCAGCTGATCAACAATTGGTGCTGAATTAATTGAGGAGCATCCATCATTCATGTAACTCGTGATCCTAAATACTCCAGAGATCAGCTGCTGCTGAGGTTCCTGAGTTTTAGGTTGCACATTAGTTTTTTCAGGGTTTTTTTTAAATTCAGGTTTCATGTATCTTGATGGATTCTTTTCCAAAATGTGTGAGAGAGGACGAAAAAAGCATATGTGGAAGAACTGTGTCCTTACATGAATATTGTGTGAAAGGAAGCCAAAACAAACCAACTACTGATTCTCATTTTTGACTTGCTGGACAGTGCCTTTTGTGTAAATTTTGATGCCTAACAGTTATTTCTAGCAACTTCTGGGAGACAAGGGATATGCAAAAAGGGTAAAGCTCTGTGGGAAGAAGTTCTGATTTGTCTAGACAGAGCTTCCTTGACATAAAGTGGATGATTGTTTCCCAGCCTCCTGCAGGCTACCAGCTCAGAGCAGCTACAGACACAGTGTATTTATGCCTGTTAAACCAGAAGTTCTGCCTGTTGTTTTTCCTGCCTTCATCACTTTCCACTGCTATAGTCCAGCTATGCTATACCAGGCTATTAAACATTCAGCATCCAGAATGTCTAGACAGGCTGAAAGACTGTCTGTGCTCCTTTTCTGAGAGTCAACTTTCTTAAGAACTAAAAGGCTATTTGGAAAGCAAAGGTGGCAGTTTTGAGCATGAGAGACACTTCTTCAGGCTGCCTTCTGAGTGGGTAGTAATACACACTGATAGGGATTTCTAGCAGTGCACAAAATTCCTGTGCAAACCTCCTGCTGCTCCCCAGAGAGGTTTCAAATCTTTGACAATTATTGCTAATGTATTAAACAGCTTGCACTTGCATTCTAAGGATACCAGACTACATAGAAATGTGTCCTGTTAGCTGGCAATACTCTACTCAAATAACAAAGGAAAAAACTAAATGTGACTTCCTTGCCACAGAAGATGGGAAAGATCTTTTTGAGGCAGAAACAAATGGTTTCTGTGTAGGGACCTGTGGACCAAGAGAGACATTTTGCTGTGTATATGTGCTGGTTTTGGCAATGTTGAACAAGAAAGCAAACAGAAATGCCAACTTTTTTTTTCTACATAATCTTTATTTTCTTCAGTGCTGACTTGAGTCACTCTGTATAGCAAGAAGCAGGCACTTGTTTCTTGCAAGGTGGAAATGACTGTTACCTCTAGAAGCTTTGCAAATTGGAAGTAAGATACAATATAAGGCCTGTTGATCCTGTTGCTGTTGATCTACTACACACTCTGTATGATTGTGGTATATATTATAGAAGCATTATGCTTTGATTTTACACCTCAGGACAAGCCTGGGAGGCTTTGTCAGAGGTGGGAAAGAAAGGAGGGCAGTCAGTTGGCACAGCAGGAGTTGTCCTTGTGGTTGCAGGAGTGAGGAGACATGGGTGCTCCTATCCAGCCGTGTCTTTGGGGTCCATCCCACTTCCCCTTTGCCTGAAGAGCCCTGGGAAACCTTGAGCTAACTCTCTTCCAGCAAGCGAGAACAGCATCCTTGTGGAAGTGCTTAATAACCTGGGCTCTTTGACAGGAAAGTAGTTTTTCCTGTGTTAGGTGAGGCCTCCAAGAACAGACATCAACAAAACATTCAGACTGGTAGCCAGGAGTTTGAGAAGCAGCATGCAAGGAAGGCGCCTGGATCAAACAGGACAAACAATGGAATATGAGCACCCAAGAACATTTTGTTTTCTCTGTTAATGAGAACAAAAGTAGGTGACAGATTTATCTTATGCCACTTGAGCAGAAAGTTTGTAAAGTTAACAGAAATCTGGTTACAAAGGTCAGTATATGAAAATGCTGGACAAACTTGGGGTTAGAGCTAGAAACCTACCACAAAGCATTCAGGGACTAAAAAAAAAACATTTAAAGAAACTTGCAGTTTAATTTATGGAGAGAGAAAGGTGACTTATGCATGTGTAAATCCTTGTGGAGAGCTAATGAGTGTGAAATACCTCTTTAATCTATCACTTGAAGCATAGCAGGAACCTAAACTGGAAACTAAAGGCAAATTCAAAGTTTAAAAGCATGGGCCTAGTTTTCTAGAGGGAAAAACAATTTACTGATGAAAATTAAAAAAAAAAAAATCGATGTTCTGATGCCTTCGAATCAATATACTTTGTTGGCAGCACTGCTTCTAGAAAACGAAGGTTATCTGACACGACACATGAATTAATGATTCTGTGTCTTGGGTTTAACTTCGATGAAATGATTTGAAGTTTTAAAATCTAGAGAGATCTTTTCCCCAATTCAGGGGAGAATGCACAGAGAGGACTCCTTTCTTGGGAGAAAAGGAACCCAAGTAATGAGAAGACAGAAACCATTGCTCCAAGGGAAAAACAAATCAGGATATTGTTTAATAAAACAGCTTCCTTAAATGCATTTGTTGGTCAGCGGTTTTGACTAGACCTGTCTTGGAATGAGAAAGCAAGGCATAGTGGGGTCAGCTGGCTAAAGGCTAACTTGGGGTTGTACATAGGAATTGCTATGCTGCTTCACAGCAGCGGTTCCCCTGAGTATCTCTCCCAGCTAATCCTGCTGTGCTGCCCTGAGAGGGTGGGAAAGAAGAAAAGGGAAACCTGATAGCCCAGTGTCCTTTGCTGGCAGCCTTTTGAGTTGCTGGATAACGTAAGATGTAGTCCTTCAGCTCTCGGTGCTGATTATGCTCCTCTCAAGCTCTGTGTATGGGTTTGGGCTTTGCATTTCAAGAAAGATGGGTGTTAGAAAAGAAATCGAAAAGATGAGAAAATATCCCATAAGGAATTCTTTATTCAAAGGAAGATTTAATAGCTTAAATATTGGTTTTGCTTTTTTTGAAGTTGCTGCAAAGGAAATTAATGCTTTTCCTTCCATACTTGGGGGAGACAGGGTAAAAACTCCTGAATACTCCCTGACTCAGCTGAACTTTGATACAAGGAAAAGCTTTGCAGTAGGATAATGAGGGACTAGTAAACATAGTTAAGAAAAGCTGTGTAATCACTGTTGAAAGGCTTCAGGAACAGGTAGGACAAGACACCTGTCCAAATGGCATAGGGTGATCCTGGTTTTGTTATGCAGCATATAAATTAGGGGTCTGTTTCTAAGGTGTGTTTTTTCCACATCTTTTGGGCTGGTGGCAATGTTGAACAAGCACTGTTTAGCTGGAGACTATGACATTCTGCAAATAGATATTGCGCTGAACAACGTTCTAAGTGTTGCCAAAGAATGTGTATCTCCTCTTCATTTTAAGTAAAATCTATCAGCCGGTTCAAAAGGCAAACATTGTTCCCTGATAAAATGCAGCTGGTGTGCACATGAGCTTACTCAGCAGACTATAAAATAACATAAGCTTTCCATAGGGATCAGAAACATCAAAAGCAGAAAGTGTATTTAAAAAAAATCTCCAACGGATTGCTATAATTATTAAATGTGACGCATCACAAGTAGTGATGGAATATAGCTGAGATGATACTACCCAGACAGGAAGGAATAATGTGGCTTTGGTCTGCGTCTCTGTATACAGATTTCAAATCCCAGAGAGTGGATCATCAGATGACAGAGTATGTGTAGCCCATCATTTAAAATGAGTTTGTTCTCATGAGGGAGGTGTATATTTACTGAAACATTCAGCTGCAGCTTTTGAACAAGTTAACAGCTCTAATGCCTCTCTACTTGGGAATGTGGGAAAAATAACTATACAAATCTCTCCACTGGAGTGCCCTACTGGGATGTACTGGTGTGGTTACACTTATCTACAGAGTAATGTTTGAAGGTCCACATGCAATACATGTCAGACCTTTCTGTCTATAGCTTATCAACACAGAAGCAGAGAAGTGACAGGTACAGCAGAGCAGCTTTGTGAGAGCCTCATGGGCTGGAAATGAGCTCCTCTGTTGCCTCAGCTTGCCCTTGTGGGGGCTGCATTTTATAGGCTTTCAACTCCAAATGGAAGCAATAAGGTAGGATGGACATATGACTGCTGCCAGGAGAAAGTCTCAGATGGAGCTGTTCTGAACTTTCCCCTTCCTCTTTAGATCACATTTCCCTTAAGAAAAAAAATCCTAATGGGTGCTTTAATGTATCTGGTAAGAAGGAACTGGAGGCACTTAACCCATTGCAACCCATTAAAAATTGATAAAACCAATCAGCAGTCGCATGATAAACCTTTTCACAGCATGGTGAACTTTCTTTAAAATAGTAAATAGAGTACCCTTTTAATATTTGTACTTATAAGATTAATTGGATTCTGTCTGAATTGGCTGCTGCAGTCAAAACAGGCTGGCGCTGGAGTGATGAAAACGCTTCGGCTTTATATCGACAGGGCTGTTCTGAATTGCTTTCAGTGTTCTGTCTCAACCTTATTTGCTTTTCCTGACCTACAACTGACAGAATTAATAGTGCCAGACATCATTCTTTCATAGTCTTGAAAAAGAAGTCTCTGGGCATGCTGCATTTGCTAACTCCTCAGCTTACAAGGATTCCCCTCTACTACATAGTGCAGTCATCCTACAACTCTAGCTAGAAGCCCTTTTTAATTCCAAATTCTGTTTTGCTTAAAATTCACTACTAACTGGAATTGTCAGGGCCCTGAAAGTCAGGAAACTGACTTCCAGAAACGCCTTAAACCATAAATTTTACATCATGTTGCTGTTTGTGCTTTCAGGTTTTGCATTTGCAGGTATATCTGTGAACATGAGGGAAAGAAATTACTCAAAACCTAAGGATTTTACTTATTCATATAGAAGCAAGATCTTTAAAAGGAATTCAGGCTGTAATAAAACTGAGAACAATAGTGATTAAACCTGCCAAATGAAACAAAAGAGGCAGAAACATCCATTTGAAACTTTGTTTTTTTGTTGAGTTGGGTGCTTTACATTCCTAATTTGGAATGTTAATACATTTCACACAAACATTTCTGAAAGAAATAAACTTATGGCCTCTTAGCATTCTGTCTGCATGCTGGAATAAAAAAAAAAAATTAAGACACAGTTGTATTAGACACAAACTAGCTTTGCCATGTTCCTCAGCAAGATGCTGTGCTGGGAGGCTGAAACACATGTGAGCAAGAAGAGGCACAACCAGAACTCTGTGCAGAAGCTTCAGCAGATTTGATTTCATAAAACATCCATAGCGTTGCCCAACACTCACTTTCAAATTAAACCCCATTAAGGCAGAAGGGCTTTTTATCTAGAGATCAGAGCCTACCTTTGCTGTTGCTTCACGCATAGGAAAGGTGGATGCAGAATTAAATACTTGAAGGTAGCATAAACCATAAATTTCAACCATATTAATTAATCGGTTATGGTGATAACATCAGCTTAGAGTATTATAAGAAATAGTCATCTTCACCCATTCTGTATTGCTGTTTTAACAAATAAACTGGCATCATCTGTGCTGTGCTCTTAACCCAGAATTACAAATGTATGTGTTATGATTCAGGACTGAAAGAACTCTGTATTTTTTCAATTTGTTCTAGATTTGAGACTCATCTAGGATAGATGAATATAAAACAGTGAAGCTAAGATAAACCCATCACTGTGATTAACCTATGTCTTTTTAACATATGTGATGCAAGTGGTGCTGTCTTTGGGGAGCATACCCTTGTAATGCAGAGAACTGAATCCCTCTGCCAGAAACTAGCTTGTGTCTTCCTAAATGTTGCTCAATTACTGTTTGCACAGATGCAATGTAATTAAAATGTTTGTTTACCTGGAAAAGAGGTGAAAGCTAAATGCTGATGTTTGTATACATACATTGTATTATGTCAAAGAAGTTAGGTGGCCTTTACAAGTGATTTTCCAAAAACCGTGAAAACTATTTAAAGCAACATTTAACTACATTAAGTGGCTTTTGGAAGGGGTGTTAAAAATATCCTATAATGAGATATCTGTAAGTCTCTTCCTTACACAGAAATAGACAGACATATGAGTAAGACACGCCAAGTTTGAGTAAGTACGTGGCATGGATTTAATTGCCATGCTGCTCCCTGTGTTTCTGCCATGCAGGAGCGTGGATTATCATTATGTGTGAACTGGAATACGGGGAAGTTCATGGGGCATCCCTGTGCCTGTCTGCTGAAGGCCCAGTAACCACCATCCAGCTTGTTGCACTGAATTAAGTCTCAAAACGTTCTGTGAAATAAAGTGTAATCTTCTGAGCAAGATAAATTACTCTTAGGAGCCATCTGCCTTTACCCTTTAAAAAAAATGCCTCTTTAAATGTAAATTTAGCTTTCCACCAGAGACAGTATTGCCATGGTAACAAAAGCAAGAAAAATAAATGTCTCTTAGAGGAAAACCACTTTTTTTTTTGTATAAACATATTCCATATGAAATAAAATATGCAGCTATGGAATTATTGTATACACAATCTCAGACAGTAAAAAAGAGTATCAGTCTTTTCCTGGAATGGTTCTCTGAGCTAGTACCAAACACAGTTGCTTGCAGTAAAGAAATATATTGTATACTTAATTTCATATGCTATGAACTAGAGCTCTCATCTTGCAGTTTGCTCTAGATGGACTGGAATGCTACAAACTTCAGCAGAGAGTCAGGCAGGCAGCAGGAGTTTACAGAACTGGAGTCTAAAATGTAATCTCTGCCAGGTAATTTATATTACAAATGCTTTGCTGTGTGAATTTGCACAGTCTACCACTGGAGAGGTTTGTTATTCAAAGAGCATAGAAGCAGTGGTTCAGATTTCTCCTTTCATTCAATGAAAGGAAGAATGCTTTCAGGTTAGGCCTGTTTCAAAAATAAGATTGATGAGTGGTGTACTTTAAATTGCTCAAAACAAATTCCTCTCTACCTCTTCCTGCATCAGTAACCTTCCACAAAGGTCAGTGTGAAGAAACACCCAAGATGGGCAGTATCATTATTTGCAAGACCAGAATTTCCGCATGCTTAAAAAGAATTTCTTTTTACATTGTATACTTTCTCATTTCAGGCTTCAAATTTCACAGTATACAACTATAACAACAGTATTCAAACACCCTCATTGCTGAAATGTTCCACAATTGTTTATTTACCCTCTTTCTCTCCCTTTTGACTGTGTGTGGTGTGTTTGAAGGCTGCAGGGGAGTGAAGATGCCCATGGCTGGGTTTTACTGGTGGGAGGAGGTGAGGAATTCCGGTGCTTGCCTGTGGAACAGAAACCATCCTGCATTCACCTGGCACCTGTCATCTGAATAAGACACTAGCTTACAAAGATTAAGCTCTTTCTTCTTGCTGTATGGCAGGCAGGGAAACTGTATTATCCCCACTTAAAGGTATGTTAAAGAACTAATTTCTTCTAGAAATTGAGATGCTGACTTTGGCATGTCGTTTACTGTGAGAGGCAGCAGGAATGGTGCTGAAACTGTAATCTGCTCTTTCCCTCTCTTAGCTGCTGAGTGGCATGTTCAGTAGCATCGACATCTATCACTTTGGATCTTGCTCTGTTACGCTTCTTGAAACCAGAAGAGTAAAATGGAATGTTTTCAGCGATGGCTTGGGTAGAACTTCATACAACCTAGTCTTCTGAGAAAGGATGAAGCAGTCAGTTTCAGCAAAATATTGTCCTTTTATATGTGCAAGCAGTTCTGCAGAAATGTAAAACTGGTAGGTGGAGATGGATTGCAATGGGTTAACTAAGGTATCAGGGAGCAATCAGCTTCTCCTGCATGTCTCAACCTGCCAGACCGTGACCTTGGCAAGAGTACCTGGACTGGGTTACACTGTGGACTGTCCTGCCTTGGGCAGTAGTTGGTAACGAGATGCGTAGGGGATGAAACAAAAGTAACAAGGCAGAGCGGCACTAATCCTTCCACATGTATCTTCCTGGTCATCTGCAGTTTTGGATTAACTGCATGTTAACAGTCTGTGCGGCCCGCCTAAGGCCGTGACCTTAAATAGTCTTTGGGTCTGAGTGCTTGTCAGCAAGAGTGGAGGAGAAGCACCTTCTCGTAGCGCTTCAGAGGGGTGCAGGAGCCCAGGCAGCGGGCTGGCCCCACACTCTGCTCAGAAGGCAGGGCTCCAGCCGGCGTCCCCGGTGTCCCCGCAGCACCCTTATCTAACCCTACAGCACACGAGTGGTTCAGCGCGCTCCGGAGCAGGAGGCCAACCTGAGGTGACTTCAATGTGTGACATGTTTTGGCTTACCAAACATTCTACAGCATTGAGAGCACAGGAGGAGCACAGGGCAAAGACCACGGTAAGGGGTGAGCATCCCACCCTTCTTCTTGCTCGAGTTGGTCACTGTGTTTCAAATGGAGGAGGTGAGAAGGGGAGAAAGGTGCCTTACTGCGATCTTAACGACTTCTATCTGTTCCTCTCTCTGCCCGGTGCTGTGCAAAGGCTGTCTCCGTGTGGGGGTCTAGGACCGACGCCACTGCTGCGCACACAGCTCCTGGGTGAAGTAGCAGGAGGAGGCAGCTTCCCCAGGCCTGCCTGCCCGCCCCGATCCCCTCACACGCGCCGGGGTCCCCGCGCCCCGCCTCGCTCCCCTCGCGCCCCGCCGCCGTCCCCACAGAGGCCCCGCCCCGCTCCCGCC
>VXAZ01002138.1:611130-678486 GCA_013399875.1 Gymnorhina tibicen
GAGGGGACGCGCTGCTGCCGCCGCTGCCGCGATGGTGTCCTGGATGATCTCCCGAGCTGTCGTGTGAGTGCCGGGCTGGGGCTGCGGGAGGCGGCTTATTTCCCGGGGTGAGGGTGATCCCGATGAGCGGCGGGAGGAAGGCGGCGCCCCTTTTCTTCTTCCCCCAGCCTCCTGAGCCGGGTGCCCTACGCGCCCCTTGGGGATTTGTGTGCCTCAGAGAGTCCTTGTGCTCCCAGAAACTCCCCCAAAACCTGCACCGGGCTCATGGTTACTCCGTGTGTCTCCTACTCTTAAGTGCATGTTTCCCGGGGCTGCGGAGCCAGCGACCTCGGGCTGCTTGTGCTTGTCACGCACAAATTGCAACTGTTGCTTATAAATTGATCCAAAGTAACCTATAAAATCTGGTAACTTTTCCTTTTTAACTTGTAGCAGACTTGAGAGGAGTAGAAGAACGCTTGCGAGTATGAGATGGGGGTCTGTGCTGAGTATAGTTTATCAGCTGTTTTGTTGTGCACTGAACTTAATAAACTTGAGCTTTTGAAAGCCAAAGAGGCAAACTTTCTTAGGTGAGAAGCATCATGTTGTGTAAGTTCTGTTTGAGAAAGAGTAAACTGCAGTGCAACCTCGGATCTTTTTCATGGGCATTGTACTGTTCCGTCCTGAAACTGGTGGGTTATTGTGCTCATTTGAATATTATTACCTCATACAAGTTGAGTAATATTTGGGCAGCAGAGTCTTCCTCATGCTCCTTGCTGAGTAGCACTGTGACTCTGGGGTCCGCAGTGCTTATTGGGTCGCTTGAGCTGAGATTTGCTGTGTGTGAGTTTTTGCCAGGCAAGTGAAGTGAATCTGCTCACAAAGCAGTCCAACAAACATCCGAATTAGCATAAAGCATGTAGCAGGAGTGTGTGATCCAAAGCAGGGCATAATAGGATGTTCCTGTCTGGTGTAATTTCATCTGGAAACTTTGTCAGGAAGCTTTCTCATGCTGCCACGTACATTTTCCTGCTGCAGTCCAGTCACCTAGATAAGTAGCAGTCCTTCTCCCTCTCGCTGACCTCCCTGAGACTTGTCACATAATTGCAACTTCCAAAGTAGAACATCATGTTCCAGAATTGGCAAAGGACGACAGAGATTTGGAAGAGAGGCTGTGGGAGGAATTGCTGTTGGTGCACTTTGTCAGTGTGGTCTTCCCATGGGCAATACACGGCGCTAGAGGCAAGAGGCATACGTTTGCTTTCTGTGTATCAGCTGGAGCTGCTCAACCTGTTTCTGCTTTGTTACGTAAGAGCACCAACCAGAGAATTCTTATTTTAACTACTTAGACTGTGTTGGTTTCAAGGGAAATGGCAATAATGCTGAGTACCTTGATTTCTGATGACCAGATTCTTGTGAAGTCAGTTGGGTTTTTTCCCCCTGAATTGCTAAGGGTTGTACTTGCATAAGAGTAAAGTCCTCTATGAGCCTAACCCAATAAGACAGGGAATGAAGAGAACAGCTACTGTTCTCCACAGATTTATTGCAAAAGGCAATAAAGGATAATGTACTGTGCAGTTCTGTGTAGTTTGGTTTCCTGGTTACCACTGGTCACTCATCTGTGTGCCCTAATTATTTTTGCTAAAAAGGGAGTCCTGAATATTATTTATAAATCCTTTCCACCTTCTTGTGTCCTTGTTTCCTGGCTGTGGGACTTAATAGTTTGCCAGTGTTCAATTTCCCAGGAAGGCAAAAGTGTTCAATGAGAACTTGGACAACTTTGAGACTATTTAATTTCACTAATAAAGCAAAATTCATGTGGAAACGGAAGGTGAGAAGTAACATGGAAGTAGATATGGTGTGACGTGAGAGGTCTGAACTTCAGTGGTCTTGAGAATGTCCTTCTTGTCCTGTTTTCTGTGTCCGTTGTCTTCTTTTTTGATCTGTTTTCTTTCCTGGTCTCTTCTCAGATGTACATATTTCAGTGACTTTGGGTCTCTGAATTGTGTGTTTGGAGTTTGGAAGGTGTATACTGTCTTTCCCTTAGATGCCCTAAGAAACATATTTTTAAACACTATGTAGCTGTGAAGACCTGAGGTTCTTTCGATTTTGATTCTGGTGTGGTGATTTCCTGGTGCACATGTCCATAGCAGGCCCATGCATCAAGAATACCTGTCATCTTGGCTGGTGATGGGAAGGAGCAGCAGTTTTTCTGTCTATGGCAGAGTTCTCAACTCCTGATTGACCTTCTATGTTTCAGGGCCAAAAGAGCAGCAAAATATTAATTTGTAGGTGTGTCGCAGTGCCCTCTGCTGACTTCTGACGTGGTGGACTTGTCCTGACATGTGGGTCCCAAGCAAACTGCCTTCTGATTCAGTTTGAGACTTTGCAATTTGGGATTCATTAACTCTGCTAAAATAGTTTGGTTAAAGCTTTAAGGAACTAGGGAATGGAGCTAGTAGAGAATTTGAATTCTTAATTGCATGTGAATTGTCTTGAGGAGTCATGCACAGGAAACAGGGAGTGGTTCAAATTCACTGTTCCACATAATAATCTTCATTAAAACTTCGTTTTAATGAAATCTTTTCCCTTTGCTCTATCAATGCTATTATTCTTAAGCATCTAAACTTGTGAAATACCTTGTACTAATTGCATGTCATCTTTATGTCAAGAAGCAGAAGACTTGAAGTGCATAATTAAAACATCTTTTAATTTTCAAATTCTGTGTCAATTGGGTGCTGTTGTAGGAAGTATAGCTCGTTATTATTTCTAAAACACACTGGCTGTTGCAACAGTTTTTGGAATGTTTACTTCAGGGTTTTTCCTTTTTTTTCAGTTACAAAACCAACAAAAAGATAAATATTTAATTCAGATTCTCAGAAAACTTCTCAGTGGCACATATTGTCAAGTTACTAGTCTTTAATGGTGGAAATAAATTTTTTAATTTGTGACTGCCCGTCTTGTTAACTTCAAATAGAGCTTGTGCCTGACTTTTAGTCTGCTTGGATTGCTCATTCTTCTCATTTATAAGGTCTGAGCAATTGTGTACACATCAGTTGCTGAGACAGTATTTAATAGTAAACACGCTGAGTACTTGTCAGTCACAGCCTGGTATGGATGAGATCAGACCATCCTCTTGTGCCAAGCAAAGATGTGAAGCATCCTAAATACAAAGTAGATGGCCATTTTGTTCTTGCAATCTGTTAAAGCAGACTGTCTGCTGTAATCTGTTAACTTTTTTCCCTCCTCACTTAAAAATGAAAGTTCCCCCATCTGCGTTGCTTTGCAACACACTCTCTCCCTTCATGTTTGAGTACATGGTTTGTTTCCAGTTAAGTTGGTCAGCATCCGTGAATGTTGGAAGGAAGAGTTGCAGTGCTCCACGGGAGGATGTATTTGTCTTGGGTACTAGTAGTTAGCTTTCTGTTTGCTTGTATTTATAACGTCTGTCTTCCTCACCCCCGTTTTAGAGCCTTGCAAATACTCCTTGATTCTGATATTAGATTATAACTAAATATGTTAAGCTGGACAAAGACTGTCTGGGGGACACAGGAGGTGACCTGAAGGTGGGTAGTAGTATTAGTCTCTTTCAGCCTTTGCTGCTTTACAAACTGGAGCTGTTTCTTTAATGGTAGTTTCCAAGGCATTATCTTACTCTACTTTTAATGCTTCTATTGTTGTTTGAATTTTCCAGATGCCTAGCTGCCCCTAGAATTACTACATATCTGAGAATGGGTGGCTGAAGCCATAGCTTCTGTGTTGATTGGATTGTTGTCAGGAATACCCCAGCTTAGCATGTAGGTGATGTTTTATGTAACTGTGTATGCTTTGACTGTAACCTAGATCGTGTCCTGTTCTTGGAGCACAATTTTTTAAATTAAAAGCATAAAGTACAAAAATATTTACCCTCTTATTTGCTAATCAACATGCTCTCAAACATGTCTTGAAGCAATCACAGCTCCTCAGATGGAATTAAGTAACAATACCACCACGTGTTTTGTGGAAGGAATAGCTATAGCTTAATAGCCTAATCTTCAAGTCGGAAGGGCCATTTGTGGAACAGTTTCTTTGTGTGTATCCTGCTCTCTGGCAGAATGGTTGCAGCTGAAGTATGAAGGATGTTGACTGCTGTTGGATGCTGAATTTCTGCCAGTGTCCTTCCAGTTTAAAGGCCTATAAATTCTTGCCGCACCTGTGGGGAAAAGGCAGTTGCTGTCATCGTGTGAGTGAGATGTGCTGCAATGTCTGTCTCATCACAGAACTGGAACAAATCAGCGACCATGTATCAGTTATCCTTGGCATTTCATGCTATGCTTAAATAGATCTCAGTGTCCTTTTGCTGGGAGGGGCCATCCGCCATTCACCCTCTCCTCATTCACTTTCCACAGGATCCAAACCTTACTCTGTGACCACTGTGTAAGTCTGTTGTTTTGTCAAGTAGAATGAAAATTAGCATTGATAAAAGTTAATAGTTTGTTAGTTGCAATGAACTGCACCAACTCACGCTGCTGTTGTGTAGTTGCTAGGTAAGTGCTGTGTTGAGAATGAAAGGTTGCAGGACAAAACCAGCATTATTTTAGGCTTTAGCGTATGACCAGACTGGTTAAAGCATGCTCTGAAACTGCATTCTTTTTCACATTGCTGCTTATTCTTTCTTCTCATGAATCTAGTTCCAGTAATAACAGTGGAGCTGTTCTAATTAAACAAGGTGTCAGATTTTTTAACGTATATTCAGTTTTATGGGTTGAAATCTGTAAGCATATGTAAATCTAGGGATTAAGTGTATTGTCCTGTCTGTGTGAAAGTTTAAAATCATTTACATAATTGAGCAATGAAATCATCAGAACGCTTCTCTCAGCTTCTCAGTGAGGCAATCCTAATATGTACAATGAGAAGTTTCTGCTCACTTGTATGTGACTTGGAACACCTCTTGAGTTAGTACAATGCAAAATGACTATCTATGACAGCTTGTAAAAAGAAGTGTCCCTACTGCCTGCCTGGCACACCTTGCCTTAAGTCAACATCTGCTGTGTAGCCTAGCTGCTCTTTTCTCTCCTGTGTTTACGGGCTGGTGTAGGTGCAGAGCATGCGTGGTCAGTGTGCCCAGCCTATGGCAGGCAAGTGGACTGAAGCTTGCTCAAAACAGATGGAGCACGGCTAGAGGTGTCCTGTGGAGTCTGACGTTCTTACTTAATGGTCTTGGCGTGTACTGCGTTACAAAACGTGCTGAAACCCACATCTGTGTCCCATGCGTTATAGATAAAGAAATACCAAGAACTGCATGATCTGGCACGAAAGGATGTTTCTAATTAAAACAAACAACCTCCACTCTTGCATGTTCCACAAACTGATGTCTGCTTTGAGCGAGCACATTGAGCATTTCTGCAGCCTGCACAGAACGGCTTGTCTTTCCTGGGTTTGTGCGTAGAGACAGTTCCTGATATGCTTGTGTAAGGCTGAGGAAGATCCTGAGCCAAATTTTGATTAAAAAAAAAAAGTTGCTTTGGCTCAATAATTTTACTATTTGATAAGAAATTATCTTAAAAATGTGTGTAAAAACACATCTGGCAAATCCCTCTGTTCTGTTGTTCCATGTGTAAAGGAGCTTTCTCTAAGCTTTTTGGTCCTTTTTATTCTGCTTTTGAAATTCCGAAATTTCAAAACCTGTGAAAGTACTAGGTTTTTACGGAAGAAAATATTATAGCTGCCAACAGTACGATCCCTCTGTTGTCAATCTCACTTTTTAGAGACCTGCCAGACTAGATTGTAACAATTTACTACAAGACAGATGAGATGAGTTGTGTAGAGCTTAGGTAGGAAAGATGATTGCAGGTTTTTTGCTGACCACTATGACTTCAAACATGACTGGCCTCAGTGGCACAGAATAATCTGACAAGATGCTTTTGGACGTGAGGGAAATAAAACACCCCATGGAGGATATCTCTGCTTGAGCTTTTTGTCAGCCATCGCTGTTACTTTGCTGCTGAGTTTATCACTGACAAAATAATAGGGCGTTACTTCCGTTTCTGTTGTGTTTCATAGCAGTCTGCAAGCATCAACACGGAGGTGGGTTTAACTAGATGAATGTTTGCCCTGCATTTATCATCTTTGGAACATTGCTCATGCATCCCAAAAACAGTTGGAACTTGCATTTGATGTTGAAAACTAGGTGCAATTTATTTCAAAAGCCTGCAACCTGGCTTTAAGTGCAAGGATTTCCCAAGCAGAATTTTTCCTGATGTGAGAAGCCTGACATAATGCTGTACTTTTTTGTGTTAAAGCTGTTGGAACTTGCAGTGCTCGAAGGGGAAAATCAGAAAACAGTCTGTGCTTGTGCCTTCCCACCACTGTCTGGTTTTGTTATTTCCTCCCCCACCTTGTTTTTTTTTTGTAACTCAGTAATGAAAACTATGGAAAGGAGAGTGAGGAAAGATGGTCACTAGCTTAAATATCCTGATTAGTTTTTACAGTACAGTAACATTACCTTAAACTGATATAAAAGACCCAAATATTAATTATTTGGCTTTGTGCTGTTATTACTCACTTCTGTCTGCTAATCTCTTTTTTCCCCCAGATTAGGATTTTGTTCTAGAGCACATAATTTCTGCTATGTCTAAAGGCATGTCTAGGATTACTCAGTTGCAGCGTATTCAGTATTAGGCTGTTTTAGAAGCTGACCTACTCAAAATTTTCAGCAGTGAACAGTTTATAGTTCACTTGGAAGACAATATAACCACAGAAATATAAAATACGTGTTTTACATGACTGCTTTGGCAGTCATTAATTTGCTGTAGTTGCAATGTAAGCACTGTTGGTTTTACTATTCTACTTACAGAACTTCGAGGAGTAGTTTCTCTTGTCTAGAAGTTACCCTTGAATGGTTGAGACAAAATGGCATTTACATTTGTATAAAGAGGATAATGTGAATTGGGCAAATTATCTTTCATTTGCATTTGGAAAATAAAATTTCTGAAAAGGCACACATTTCCTTTGTATCTTATGGTTTCTTAGCCCATTTACATAAAATCAGTCAAACATATTTGTGTTAACAGAATTCTTCTCTCAAAAAATTCTTTTTGGTTAATCAGCAGAGTGTGCTTTAATTGTTTTTGGGAGTGAAACTTACCCCTCTAACTAATAATTAATGCATGGGTCTCTAAAGAAAAACCCATAAATTATTTGGGTTCAAAAGGAAGGAAATTAAGATCTCTTTTAGCACTGTATTTTTGGAAAAAGGTTAAGTTACTAATAGAACTGCGTGAATAAGGCTGGTAGGGACTCTGCTACAGTGTCTTGACTTGGTATCTAACAGAATCTTCACAGAGTTCTCTAAGTACCAGGTATAATTGAGGAAACACATATACTTGGGAATGACAAGTCCAGATGCTACCTCAACAGCATCTGCCAGATACAAAGTTCATAGAAACCTTTTCCTGTGTACAATGGAGAGGTTTGTTTGTTTGGATGCTCTAAGAGGCTTTGGAAGTACATTTCTGGGTTATAAGATTAACAGAGTTGTTTGAAAATCAAGGACCTTAAGGCAAAAAATGAAAATGTCAGTAACTTTGGATGATTAAAAGCAAAACCACCAGCTGTCTGGGATAGAGATAAGACATGATTACTCTTACTTCAAGAGTTGGTGTTACATAGTTCCACTTACCACTTTGTTCAGATTGTGGTATTTTTGTAGCATTTACTTGGGAGAGGTGAGACATTAAGGCTGGTCTGTGATGACACCCTTGGGTTCAAGAATGTGTAATGATTAAGTAGGACCTTTCTGTGCCTTTGGGTTATGAACTTTACTTTTCTCTCTGGAGCCACCCAGACAGATGTGACCACACAATGTGACCTATAGCAGTGTGGACACATTTTTTTTAAAATGCAACCCATATGAATGTGTGGTTACATGCAGTGTGGTTTGCCTTATACTAGCAGGCAGCTCAAAAAGAAAATGTGGTTTCCCTTGGAATAAGCAGAAGCAATTTTTATTTGGGACCACCCCTATTTTAAATGTTAGTTTCCTATAGCCAGCTATTTTGATGTTGATTAATACTCCAAAAATACAGAAGATACTCTTAGAGCAGCAAGCAACGACTGCGGATTTTAATTTGTGAAATTTGCTCAAGTCTCTAGCAGACTTGATGTAGGGTGAAAACCAAAGCTGAAAAGGTAAGAATCCAAGTGGAAATCCGTTTTTTGACTGTGGCATTCGGAGGTGTTAGAGGGAATGAGCCTAGGCTGTAAGTGATGGCCAAGCCTGGAAGGGCAACTCCAGTGCAGTAGCTAGCTTTGAAGCCACTTGTCAAAGCTGAATAAAGCTTTAGGTTTGAAAAATAGTTGAGAATGGGCATGACTTCAGAGTCTAGAGAGAATATAAACTGGGTTTCCTCTAATACTGAAAAAAAATATTAAAGTACTGGATTCCTGAACCTGCAGTTCAAGCGTTGGGGACATGAGGACACTTTCTCCTTATGGAGCTGCTGAAACAATAGAGGAAATATGCTTGAACAGCTTAATGCAAAGAATTTCTGCCCATCTCCTGCAGTTGAGGCTTGGATGTCTATAGTCCGTGTTTATACATGGGCTTCCCATTGTGACTTCTATAGATTGAGGGTAATATAACTCAGGGTAAATGTGCCCAAATTAACTTTAATAAATAAACACCTGGCCTTGGATCCTTTCAGACAACCATTTTTTTTTTCCCCACAGCAGTGAAAGAGAACTCAGTGTTTTAAGCGGCAGTAATCTTGTCTTGGGATTTGAATACATTAAATGAGTGAGGCTGCTTTAAACATTAAGTACAGTTGCTGTAATGAGAATGTATTCTGTTGGGCTTTTTTGGCTTTTATTCTAGGGATGTGGTGTTCATGTATTTCTGGCAGAGTTTTAGTTTTCTATCACCTGAAGAACTTCTGTCACTTAATTAGTATTGCTGCTCTTCAGCTATGCTGCATTACTACTTCTGTTCCAGTTTTGTGCTGGATGAAATATAATCTTTGTATGCAAATCTGATTTTTACCTGGTCATTTCACCAGGACTGGAATCTCTGAGACTTCCAAGAGCTGAAGCTTTAAGACTGTTAAATATGTTTAAAAATGGGCAGGACTTAGCAGTACCGAGATGACAGTCTTTGCTTTGTTTTCTTTATGCGAGCTTTGGCTCTCTGAACGTCCATCTGACTTTCCTTGTTTCAAAATTTACTGTGGCACAGAGCAGAGAAACCTTTGAGAAGAAGTGACTGCTGACTTGACACGAGTTAGCTGAAGTTGCTGTAATGAACAATTTTCCAATATGCCAGTTAGATTGCAATGGAAGGTGTTTTAAGGTGTCTTCTGGATTCTTCTTAAGCATCCTCGATGTGAAGGACGTCATGTTCTTACACAGAAAGAAAGACTTAAAAATTTGTAGAAGCTTCCAACATAATTTAAAAGACACTTAGGCACAAAGCTCAGTAAGTAGTACAAAATAAGAGAGCTGGTAGTTTTTTACTTGAATTTGTGGAAGCCAAGAAACTAACAAGTGTGTATGTACCTTTAAACCTCATAACAAAATGAAACACCTCATTCTAGATCTGTAATGTTCCTGTTAATCTTGTTCAGCACATCATCTGCATTAAATTAGCCATGTCTTTTAGGAGCTCTCAGAAGTATCCTAAGTGGAGAGGATCATGTTGCTCATGAAAAGTGCATGTGTAGGTTGTAGTACCTCCAAGAGTAGTAAGTGTAAAGAACTTTTTCCAAAGCAAGGAAGCTTATAAGTGTGTTTCTCTGTCATCTGTCAATTACCTTTATTATGTAAACTCTTTATGTGACAGTTTCTTTGAACATGCATGTGGGTATCAGCTTTCATCTTTAAACTTAAAAAAATTGTGGTTTTAATTGTATTTTGCTCACCTGCTTTATTAAATAAGCTTATTTATGTATATACTAAAGGAAAATAGAAAATATCTACTGAAAACTAGGCTTGGTTTGATTGTTTTTTAAAAAATTAAAAATAGCAAATTAGTCAGTTTGTTTCTTCTGACATCTTTAATCCAGCTGTCAGTCCTTGCTGATCGCTAGAAGAAAAGCACAGTTCAGTACAAGGACACATCTTTTTCTTTGAACAAAGTCATGTGCAAGGCTGTCTTAAGAGTTGTCTGAGAAGTACATGCAGTTATTCCTAATCGTTGGCTAGTTCTCAGTGTTCAGTTGTGCTTCTGCCTGATACCACAGCTGGCTGATGTGGGGCCACAAATACTTTGCTTCCAGTGGTAAGCAGCCATAGCAACAGTGAAATCAGAGATGATTTCAGGTATTTGAAGGAAAATAACTTACTTGAGATTTAAGTAAGTGTGAGCAGCTTTGAAAATGAATACTTCTCCAGCAGGGATGAAATTTTGCTATTGAGTTTGAGGTAAGAGCTGGGGAGAAGATTTTAAGTTCTCTAATAAGTGTTCTGTATTGAAGGCGTTCCATGTTTGCTCTTTATCACGAGGAAGTGTTACAGATGATCTGGTTTCAGTTCCTCGTGTGAGTGCTTGGAAGGTGTGAGCTCACCTGGCTGCCCTGCACATGTGGTGAGCTCTGTAAGACTGTAAACAGGAAGGAGTACGAGGACGGGCAGGACGCTATTACGGCAGGAGTCAAACATGTATCGTAAAAGCAAGAGGTGAATAGGTAGTCATGTGGAGAAGTGACTAAGGTTTTATAACAATTTCTATTTGCCTTCCAGTACTACCTTTTTGGAATTTTCTGTACAGCTGGGTTTGTTGGGCCTTTTGACAATGTTTTGAACAGGATTTGTTAGCTGGTGGGGCTTTTGATTTTGTTTTGTTTTTTAATGACATGGTGATGGTATCTCCAGATTTATGCCCTTCTGTTAAAGTATGCCTAGGCTATCCAGCAGCACAAGAAAAATTGCTCAGTGGTGGACACAAGTTTTGGGCACTTTCTTCAGGCACAGGTGTGGGAGTCCAGAGCGTGGGGAATATTTCCCTGCCTGTTTTAAGGAGTTTTACCCCCCTGGACAGCACTGGTTTTGACCTTTGTCCATGGAGAAAGCTGCCAACTCTCTGGGAAGAATTTGAACACACTGCGGTGTGAACTAGGTGATAAAATATTATATAAGGTAGCACAGGGTGAAAATATAAAGGTGTTGGGTTTATTAAAGTAGCAAATAGATAAAAAGCAAAAACTCCAAAATGGAGGATTGTTGTTATTCTATAACCTTCTTCTTCTTCTTCTTACTACTCCATTTAATGCAGCAAAATTGTTTAAAGTGATTGGATAGAAAATTCCGCAATTCCTGTGGACGTTTTAAAAACATTTGTTGAATATTGGTAGAAAAGTGAAAATATCTGTCATTTCAAACACTGATTGGGTTGTTTAGCTTTAAAAACGCCGGGTTATCTTGATTTCAGAGGCATTCTGCACATTTTTCCTCAACATCCACATCCCTCTGCTGTACTCCTAACTTTTCTGATAAGACTTAATAAACTATCTGAGAGCAGAGAAGGCTGAATGTCCATTAATTAACCAAAATCCAGGCAAGGACTCAGAAGTCCTCCCCCAGCAGGGGAGGAATGATTTAAGGCACAGCAAGATCAACAGGTGGAATTCAAAACAGAATCCCACAACAGGCATAGATTCTTTGAGTTAGAATGATATACAAGTAGCTTCTCCCCAAGTACTTCTGTGCTGTACGGGATGTATCTGTGAACAGGAAGTAAGTTGAGTCACAGGTTTTGCGTACTAGTAATGCCCTGTCAACTCATGAGAAGAGTGACTGGGAGAACTGTGCTGGAGCACTGATGCAGCTTGACCATGTGAAAGAATCTCCAGGCTGACTCATTAGAGAGGGTAGCCTGGATTTTGCTTCAGGAGTTGTTTTTTAGCAGTCCCTTGTTCCAGACTGCCACAGGCCCCTGAGAGAGGGCTGTTAAAGCCCATAAGCACATCAGCACTTGCACACAGATTCCAGTGCAGAACATCCCTTACAGAAGAGAAACTTCTCTAATTTTTTTTGTTGTGCTCTTTTTAGACTTCTTTCAAGGTTCAGACAGGGATGTTTCCATGTTGAGACAACTTGAAGAGTTATCTGGAAGCAGGCTCTCTGATTTGGGGTAGATCAATAATTAGTCCATAAACACAAGTGCATAGGATACTTGTAACAGAGCCTGGAGGGCTGCATTGGAAGAAAGGCTTAATTGTCTCCTATCAGGCTGCTTGCAATTATGATACTTGCAACTCATTAAATAAATGTTCCTGGCATAGACAAGTCCCACATTTGAGAGGAATCAGTGGGGATGTCACTTTTCCCCTTAAAATTCTAAGGTGGTTTCTGACTGTTAGAATAATTGCATCAGTATTGGTTATGCTGTGCTTTGGAAGAATCTGGCAGTTGCTTTGGAGAATTCCAGCTTTCTAAGCTGGAAAGTTAATAGTTGCCTTGCTCTGTTCAAAAATGTGCTTTATTCAGATCTGTCAGTGCTTCTGGGTATATTCTTTAACTGTTAAGACTTTTTTTTTTTTTCTCTGGCTTTTGGGGATATTCTCATCATAAGAATGCTATGAAGATTTTAACAGACCTGTTTGTGATTGCATTCCTGCATTTTGGTGACTGTAATCTGCTAAAGGAGTTGCTGAACTTGAAGTTCGCTACTGTTAGCAGACATGTCCTTTTAATAGGATTTACATGATTTTCCCTGCTCCTTGCCCAAGGCAGGGAGGTTGGAAGAAAAAGTAGGATACAATTTCGTGTGGGGTTCAGGAGCTGATGCTAATGATCTCCTGTCCCTCTAACAGACTAGCATTTTGGTCAAAGTGTAGCTTTTGTAATTACTTGAATATGTAGTCTTTTACTGTAGATTGTGTGGTTAGTATTGTGTATCTGAATAGCAAAATGGAACAAAATTCTATCAGGTGCTGGACAGAAGGACTTTGTTTAGTGTAGTGCTTTTCAACAACATTCAGGACAAAAATGCTAGGGCGAGCTTTTGTTTGTCTGGGCATGTGAAAACATAGCTGGTAGCTGGCTTAGTCTAGAAATTACTACCCAGCTGTAACACTCAGGGGGAGGGGTCAAGCATGACTTGAGGGCCTTCCTTTTTTGGCAGTGTATTGGGTTTGTGTGTCAAGGTTTTAGTCTTACTTCTCATTACCCTACTCTAGTTTGATGATAATAGATTACCAGTCAAATTACCCAAGCCGAGTTGGTAATTGCCCTTGACAGTAACTGGTGAGTGATCTGTGTCCTTATCTCTCCCCACAGCCTTTGAGCTTTTTGTTGTATTTTCTCTCCCCTACCCAGCTGAGGAGGAGAATGATAGAGTGGCTTTGGTGGGCACCTGGTGTCCAGCCTGGGTCAACCCACCACATGCAGGGGTTTGGCTTTTTCCCTTGAATAGTATTCTTCCAGATACTCCTTGTGCCTGATTTTGAGCTTGAGGGTACCACAGAGGTGCATAGCACTAGAACTTACTCCATAACTGTAGCCTTAGCACTTGGTAGCCAAAAAAAAGAGAAAAAAATCCAAACTGCTGCTCTTTTATGGGAGTGGCTTGGAAGTATACGGGCAGTATACAGTCTAAGCAAAAAAAGCTTCTGCTTTTCCAGTGTGTGCTGACTGAAATCCCAGGGGATACATTGTTAAGGCGTATGGCTGTATTTGCCTTTTTTACAGCCAAGAACAGCCAGCCAAAGATTCAAGCGTTGTTCTTTGGATTTTATTCTGCTATTTAGTTTTCATTAGCAAACTTCCCCTCAAATGAAATCTCGCTTAGGCTAAACTTGCTAACCATATGTGGAATAGTACTTATAGTTCATCTAAAAGTAAAATGGTATTACCACCACCAGACCTAGTTTCTGCGTAGATATTCTACGTTACTTCTGGTATTTCCATGTTGGTTGACCAGCTCTTAGAAAAAAGTTGTGTTTGTTTATGACTGGGATGGAAGCTGCTCCTAATGTAACTGGGAAAGACTTAATATTGACAAGGGGAACTGGGCATGGTCAGCAAAGCAAGGCAGCAAATCAGGCCTTTATATTCAGTTCCATGGTTTTGTGGAGGCATGGAGGATTCTTTTATTCTCCAGCCTGCCACTCAAGGGTGTAGGTACATATTCCTACTCTAGATGTACCCAGTGTCTGGCTCTGTATCAGTCTGTGGAGATCCTCAGCCTTTAAATGAGTGGACAAATGGGTGTCACCTCTGTTACAAAATTTGTTAAGGAAAGGGAATTTAGCGAATGGCGTTGTCTCCAAAGCATCTCGTACTCAAAGAGCTTCCTGGATTGCTATAACTGTTAGGTAAGGGACACAGCATTTCCTTTTTTGCATTTCAGAGGCACAAAAGATAAAAGTGCCAAACACTAGTCCATGCTTTGGGCAATACTTTGGCAACGTGAACAGACTGAACCCTTAAATGCACTGTTGTTAATATTAATGTTAATGGCTTAGTGTTTGGGGAGTCTGGATGGAAGTCGTACTTTTGAGTGACAAAGTTGCTTTCATTTGTGTCTTGGTTTCTTCTGTTTTGAATATTTTTTTGAAACTGTAGCTTTAGAGTTGTTTACTCTCCAGGTCAAATATGCTCAGTGCCAGAGCAACGTGTGTACGGGTGACTGATTTTTTCAGTCAGATGCAAACTCAGTTGCTTTGCTTCATAAATGAGCCTTTCAAACAATTACTCACTTTAAAGCTATTAAAACTGTAAGACCATAGATTATGTGATATTACAGGCAGTAAGTTGGGGTTTTTTAAAATACAGCTATATGGATACACAAATACATTGTTTTATCCAGATTTAAAGGCTGTTTGATACTTTTTTATTTGTATTTTTATTTTAATCTCCTAATATATTTCAGAAACATTTCTCTTTACATGAGCAAAATGGTTTTTTTTAATTCAGAGGAGGTGGCTGTACCAAAAGTGGAATGCTGCAGTAGCTGCTGAGTCCAGCTGAAAACCTGAAATAGCTGGGCTTACAACTGTCAGTGAAATTACATTAGTAAGCAGGATTATCCATATATCTACTAGTAATATAAAGTAAATCACGTCACACTCGGCTGAAATCTGTTTCCATCTGTGGAAACTGCCTTTATTTTTGTCCGCTACATTCGTGCGGTGTGCTGATATCCAGTGTGAAATACAAACCTCACTTTTAATAAAACACTTGAGCTTTTAAATTTGAAAAGCCATAGAATAATTGGGAACATCCTTAGAGTAGTTGTACAGTTACTGTAGAAATACCAGAGGATGGATGCTCATAATGTGCAGCAGTAGGTGTTGCTGACAGCTTTGAGCTTTTTGGAGGTACAGATCCAAAGAGGAAAAGGACTAGAATGTGTGGGGCTTTTGTAGCCATCTGTGTGCCCAGGCTCCCTGCTGCTCCTGTTCTAGGTGTTTCTGCCCCAGTCAGCTGCAGTGATCTCTCTGTTGGCGGTATACTGATCTATCATGCATAGATTGAGGGTGAAAGTGAATTTGCTGGCCTTCAGCTATACTCACTGTTGACACGTTGGCTTTTGTACTGTAAAATTGCCTGGTAGCTCTAACTAAGGTTAGAGGACTTTGCCTGTGTGGAGAAGGCAGTGGTGCCAGAGTTGGCAGCAGCATCGTGCCACACTTTCGATGTCAGCTGTGGCTGTAAGGAGATAAAAACTTCACAGTACTGATTCCTGCTATTACACTAAATGTGCTGATGTTTTGTTTTAATCCTATCTACCCACTTCTAGTGAACAAACAGAAGTTTTTCTAAGACTTCCATTTTACAGCAGTGTTGAACACTAATAACGAATGATATATTGGGGTATATATAATATAATAAAATAATAATATTACAGAATAATATAATAATGATATATTGTGGTGTTAACCACTTTCCACTCTGTAGTTTTAAAGTGATTTCTAGAAAAATTCTTTAAAAGAAAAAGTGGTTACTAAAATAGGTATTCTTCTAACTCCTGGTTTGAGTAGTATGGAATAACTCAGATTTTTCTAAACGGGAAAAACTAGCTACCTTTATTGTGTTTGTCTTGTGCTGGTGCTCTCATTTAACTTGAGGTCATCTTTAGCTGTTTGATTGTCTTACTGTTGCTGTAATAAGCTTTCTCCTTAAAGATCGGTTGTTTCTGAAGAAGGGTTCTCAAAATTCTGATTTGTCCCAATTCATGTTTATAGCAGTTTGAGGATGGTATGTTCAGAGGATAAGTTGCTGTTTCAATTTAAAAATATGTTGGTTTTTTTCTTATAGAAGTGATGCTACTTGACAGTAGAGTGGAAAAGTGTAGCTGAAAAATCTGTAAAGTGAAAGACAAGCTGTTTCCCTTTCATATGCTTAATTGTAAGACACTTAGATGACCAGACTACTAATAGTTATTTAAATAACTTTGGAGTGGTATTTTTAGAATTAGGGAGAGGTGCATAGATGACCAGTAACTGGTGGCATATAATTCTGCATGTCAGACAGTTGGTAGTGGCTGTGGTGTTCAGGAACCTCTTCTCTATCTTCTCTTTGAATGAATAATTTCCACCTTTATAAAGTCTGTTTAATGGTTTAAAGGATTAACAAGGCTTTCTTATCTCTGATAGTTAGTGGTTATAATTTCAGCAGAACAAGGGAAGGTGAGAGACATTAGAGCTGGTGTGTTACTGAACAGGGTTTTCCACAGGGACAAAAATCAAAGGAAGAGCTGTTGTCTACAGAATTTCAACAAAATGAAAGGTGTCTGGTCTCCTATTCCTTCTGTTTCTGGATCTCACGTTATTTGGGTGAAGTGAGATTTTTAACTTGTGTTGTCAGGCTTTTCTCATAGCTGGGAATAAAACCATTCAGGGGTTTTTTTTACTGTTGCTTTTCTTGGCCTTAGGATAAAAGCTCTGTGGATTGCAGCAGAGCTGTATTTGGAGAGGCTTCTACAGGTTAGCATGCTGAGCTGGAATTCAGGTAGTCTAGGCTCCGTCGAAAGGCCTTTCAACACGTGAAGCGTAGGTAAGCTTTGCTCCAGTGGAGTAGCAGCTTGCCTATCCCTATTAAAGAGCTCCAGGATCCATCTCCTGTTAGCTCCAGTGTAGCATGAACTGTGGAATCCTGAACACCTAGATCCAGGTGTGAAAGTGCCACTGTGCTGCACCTGTTGTGCTTTTCCATATCAGTACTGGTTTGAGTGATCTGCAGTGACCATCCCTTCCCACTCCAGAGGGATCTGATTTTGTGGAGACCTGCTTGAAGTGCCCTTTGGCTCCTCTGTACTATCAGCTGTTAACCACTCTGTTGGATGAGTAAGGGTCCAATGCATGACAGGATTGCACATGAGGCCCAGAAGCTTTGTTCAAATCTCACCTTGTTTTGTGAAAGAGCTATACATGATTAACTGGCTTTGACTCTTATAATCAAGTAGTAACTTCTTTATTGTTCTGTATTAAAACCCATTATTTATCATAGAGCCACCTTTGCTGTATAAGAAAAGACAAGCATCAGTGTTTGAGGATTTTCTTTGCGTTTTGCAGTTTTTAAATTAAGAGGAAATTACGTACAAAAGAGGATGGCGATGTAGATGTGAGATTTATATATTTGTTTGTGCCCAACTTTGGGCTTCTTAGTACAAGAAAGATGTTAATTTATTTGAAAAAGTTCAGTGGAGGCCATCAAGGTGATCACAGCACATGACTTGTGGTGAATGCCTGAATGACCTGGGCTCGTTCAGCCATAAAAGAGAAGGCTTTGAGGAGAATTGGTAGCAATCTCGTGTCACTTTTTGGTAGTTATGAGAGTCAGCCCCATTCTCTTGCTCTGCTGCTCAGTCAAGAGAGACAATAGTCATAAACTTTTGGTTCTGACTGAATATAACTAAACCTTTGCACTAAGATGTTCATTAAGCGTTGGAACAGGTTGCCCGGAGAGGATGTAGAATCTCTTTGGAAGCCTCCAGAATCTGACTGGCTGAAACATTAAGAAGTCTGGCCCAAATCTGGTGTTAACTTTGATGTGAGCATGAGGTTGGACTAGATGACTTCACAAAACCCTTCCAGACGTGAAGGGTTCTGCAATTATGCTTCCATAATTTTATCAACCTCTCTCTGACTTGAAGCATTTACAGCTTAACTTTAGAACCTTTGCCAGTATCCCCCTGCAAGAGGCTTCCTTCCAGGGGTAACTGTGTGCAGTAAGGGTGGAGAAACATTCTCTGTATGGTGTGTGATGTTGAAGAAAGTATTTCATCTTTGCTGTTAGAAATTCAATTTTTCTCCCACTTATGTACTATATGTTAACTGTTGGGGATGACTTTAGTACTCTAAATTGGCTTCCTGCCAAGCCTACCAAGACTTCTGCCCACATACCAGAGTGGTATGGAAGGTGGTGTATATCAAACTGATTGAATCCAAACTTAGACTGTTGTCTTGTATACTAGGAAAGTTCTGTAGTAGTATCATGAAGTCTTCTGCAGAGGCTACTTAAAGCTACCTGAGACAACAATAAAACATGAAATTTCAGTTATTTAGTCTGGTAAATTAATTTGAATTAAAATCTTACATGCCAAGTCTGTCCCAGGTGGACTTTAAAAAAAAAGTAACAAAACCAAAATACGTGATGCATCTTCCTTTGCCTAACTCTGAGATGTTAAATTACTTGTAAGTTCTGAACTTAAAGGATCTCTGGATATCCCTACAAGTGTACATGTTCTGCCATGTAACCACCTTGAGCAAGTTGTAAGTGATGCCACAGAGGTGTAGCCAGACTTTTCTCTAATGGCTGCTTTAAGTCAGATGGAACTTAAGGGCAGGCAATTTGCTTGACTTTACAAAGTGTAACAAGATGGTGAAATAGAAATATAGAGCTCTTGCGTTTATCAAGGAGATTGTAACTACTGCCGTTCCATTTCTCATAAAGGACTGTTCTATTCTCTGGCCAAGACTCCTAGTAGAAAGTGCTGTGTTGGAACAAAGTCGAGTAAGAGCAGATCTTTGTTCTGACCCTGCTCTCAGCATGGATTGCTTGGCACCCTCTCACCCTGCTCTGCACCTTGCTTTTGATGAATTTCAGCAGCAATTGGCTGTCTGAGCAAAAGTGGATTAATTCCCACTTTGCCTCCATTTCTAAATGCTGCTGTTGCAGAGTTCTAGCAAAAGGAGATGAAACTTTGTAAGTCACACTATTGTCTTAAAATTCTTTTGGAAATAATCTTCTGGTAATCTGATAAAAGTAGATGATTGTGATTAACTACTGATAGTTTTGGAGGCTCTTCAAGTTTGATAGCACTGCCAGCGTGGAAACAAACTTCTGGTGTGGACAGGCTGCAGGACTGGTTTTACTTGTAAATGAACCAGAACAACAACTGGTTGTACATTATCTACTAGAAGCAGCCTTATGAAACAGTTTGTTGTCTTTAGGGCATACACCCTTTTTCTGTTCATGGTGTTCTAGTTCTGCCTATCATGAAACTTCCTCCAAGGAATACGTAACACTGACTTGATTTTTTTGTGTTTTTTTTTGTTGTTGTTGTTGTTTTGTTTGGTTGTTTTTTTTAATGCCAGAACAGTATTTTTTATATTAAGTTGGCTGCATTGTTCTAATGGTGTATTGTCACTGTTTTGTCACATACAGTGTAACAGATCCTGAAGGCTCTTTCTGTTTTGCAATAGGCTGGTGTTTGGGATGCTGTATCCTGCGTATTACTCATACAAAGCTGTGAAGACAAAAAATGTGAAGGAATATGTAAGTCTCATTCTTTTAATTGTTTAATTACATGCCTCTGCTGACATAGATCTGTGACATTTTCATTATACAATAAATCATATGAAAGCTTTGACTGTCTTACTGTTATATACAACACTTGTGTGAACCTAGTGGTAATCCTATGATTTTGTTCGGAGGCCTAAAGGTGTCTCAGACTTTTCATAGTTTTATGCTGAAACTTGTTCAACACACTATGCTGTATATAGATTTTATTTTAAAGAGTATTTTTAACATAAACCTTAAAGTCTTGGTTCCATTTCAGCAAAGTACAAGAAATAACACACTTTGGGCAGTGGGTAGAATGAAAGTTTCCTAGTTCTGCCAACACCTCAAGTATAAGTATTGACAAACTGATTCTTAGTGACCACTAGAAGAGCAGCATCAGCTTAATGTCATTGTATGGAGCTCAACAGGGGACTCAAAAATCTACCTAAGAAAAGGGTAGTTCTTGTTAATCTGTTGTTCCTCAAAGAGGAGAAGAAATGTAACCAGGGAAGGAAAAGATTTGGTTAAGGTGGTGTGGAGAAAAGAAGCAGAACAGACGGAAGAGGAAGATGGAGAAAAACACAACTGTAGTTCCTGCAGTTTTGAATTAAGCTATTAAATTACTTACTTGTCAGTGTGAGCAATGATGATAATTACAAGAATGTTACCCAGTTGCAGTCACAAGGAGCTTTAGTCACTGAGCTACTTCCCTGTTTTAAGAGACAGCCTGACTTGATTTCAGCAACTAACCTGTCCTGAATCTTGTCCTTTACTTGGCTGCCTGGCTCAGGGTGGGGTCAGGGCCATCAGTTACTCTAACTCTGCAGCCATAGCTGTGACCTAAGGCTGTTGTGTGATGTCTCCACGTTGTACTTGGTTGTAGTTGTAGAATGTGGTAGCTGTTGTTTCTTCCCCTTGAATGTCTTAATTTAGTCTGATCACTCTATCAAGACCCCAAAGTGGACATCATATTTGTACTTCTTCTGATTTCTGTGTA
Organism: Gymnorhina tibicen; assembly: GCA_013399875.1. Classification (NCBI taxonomy): domain Eukaryota; kingdom Metazoa; phylum Chordata; class Aves; order Passeriformes; family Artamidae; genus Gymnorhina; species Gymnorhina tibicen. Next base: position 631,805 of record VXAZ01002138.1, read on the forward strand.
CAAGCTGATTAGAGTTTTTTTGTGGATAGAGCTGGTGCCTGCCAGAGCTAAGATTATGGGTGAAAAAAAAAATCATCAAAACTAAGAGGAGAATTTTGTCTGTCTCGTGTTCATATTACTCTGTCAGGAAAGTCTGTAATGCAAGGAATTTATAATCTGCTTTTCCTCCCTGCTCCTTCAAAAGGGATCCACAGGGTAAGTAGGGGATAGCAGTTTCCAGCCGAAATAAAGGAAATCACTTTGAGGTCACCGTTGCCTCTTGCACTGTGTTTTCTAGAAAAAGATAAGTAATTTTTAGAATGCTGAGATACTGTGATCACCTCAGTTGCCCAGTTAGCTATGACTTAGCTCTCCGTCTTGGGCATCCTTACACAGGAACCCTGCTGGTAGGGCAGGAATTACATTTTTCCAGGTCTTTTAGTGTGAACCTGAGGTCTTTGAGCAGTCCCAGAACTTGCAGCCGCATACAAAGTATTCATGGGGCCAAGATGAAAAAGACCCATCACAGTGACTTTTTCATTAGCAGGGAATGACAGTGATTCATCAGTGAATTACCACTCCATTGCTAGTTGGGTTGACTGTCCAGATAGGTCTTAGGGATGATCCATGGCTGTCATTTTCCCAGCTGGGTCATTTTCTTTCAGAGTAAACGGTTTAAATTTAAATGCAGCTTTCCAAATGGCACAGGTCTGCTGCCAGTCACATTATGGCCCAAGCACAACTTCCTTTCCAGGGTTTTGTGTGGCTCAGGAGCCATCTGTGTTTGTTGCTGAATTGATAAGAGCTTTGTAACAGTAAAATATTTTACTCAGCCACTGCTTCCACCACTAAAAACCAACCAACCAAAAAGAACAGACATCTTGGCTTGCCGTGTAGGTCATGATGCAGCAATTTGTTCAAAGATTATTTCCGGGGGAAAAAAGTGTTGTGCTGATTATGGTGATTTAAAAGACTTATAGACTTCAATGCTAAAAATTAGACTCTGTGCCTTTGAGGAGATTTAGTTGTTCTTGTAATTACCCTGGTTTAATGGAGTTGACTGAGATATTTGAGAAGTTTTTTCACTGTATTGCACCAAAGTGCTTGAAATAAGCATCTGAAATGTAGCTTAGAAGTCTGAACAGACCAGCTTTTTCAAATCCTGGCTTCAAAATCCTGACTTGCAAGAATGTGCTTCAGCCAGAGCCAGCAAAGATGAACTTAACACTAACACTTGGATGCTAGAAAAAAACCCCTCAACAAAACTAATCTGTAATCACTCTTCTAACATGAGAAGTAAAACTCAGTTGAGGCTTCTGTTACCTAAAGTAGAGGATAGTGTTCTGGGTAGTGCAAAATCTGACCTTCAATTTTTCATGTCCTTTTTTCTTTTTTCTGGTATGAAATCCCCTCTAAGTCACTCAGGTTCATTTGTCAAGGATACTTGTGGTACCTACTGCATTAGTTGTACTAGAATATGATTTGTGTTTTATAGAAGCTTTGCCCAGACCTCAGCAGGACTCCTGGCAGATCTCATGTGCCCTTCTGCACGGTGTTTTTTACTGTTCCTAGCAGCCCAGGAGAAATTCCACTTCCACTGTTGTTCTTAATTGGATGAATAGATGTTGGTTAAAGAAAGAATAGCCTGGATAAATTATATTGGGGAAAAAATACAGTCTTGCATGGCCTTAAAAATTGCATTTTATTATGCTTAAATTGATGGGGCAAGGTTGGATTTAATTTTATTTTCATTCAGGTGTTGACTCTGGTTCATGGAAGGGTCACCAGTCTAAATATCACATGGCCTGTCAGCAATGACTTCAGCTGTTGTGTACGTTTGTCTTAGTCTATTCAACCCTGAAATATCTAAATCCTCTGAGAGACTGAAGTGAAGAATGTTATCACATGACTGAGTTTCTTTTCAAACTGAAACACAGAAAAGCATTTAAGATATATGGGTCTCAGGTTCTGGCAGAGGAAGTGGTTTTAAACTATAATGCACATCCATGAAGTAGGCAGCAGTGTATCATTAGGTTTTGAGTAGTTATTTAAGTCCACTTCAAAAAAGGTTGTTTTAAAAGTGAAGATTAAATCTGAGCCACATCCTCTGTGGGAAGGTATATATATATTCCACCCTTTGAAAGAGAGTAGTTTGAGCCCTAAATTCATGGTACTCTCTAACAATTGTGGTGGTTTTGTTCTATTCTTTGGTGGTTTGGTTTTTTGGGGGTTTGTTTGTTTGTTTTAAATGGTTTTGTGTTGTTGCAGGTTTTTTTTCCTAGCATAGATAGCTTTGGAATTTAAAGAACATGTGGCTGTTCAGTTTGTACAAATAACCAGTGGTGGTTTGCAGTGACCCATTTTGGAAATACATTGCGTTTGGCAGCTGATGTCTTAGGGAAGACAAATGCATGGAACTATTTCTGTACTATTTATTCTGAAAGATGTAATCAGCTTAGGCAACAAAATTTGAACAAATGCTCAAGAAAAATGAGTGATTCCGTTAACTGTTATAAAACCAACTGTACTATTTTAAGAGTATTGTCTGATTTCATAGCGATGATACATACTGTAAACCTTAAGCCAAAAAAAGCATATACCTGTAAACCCCTGAAGCATTAACATGTGAGCTTTTTTATTAGCAAGAATTTTGTAGTTCTTGGCATATAAACAGAATTAAAATCTCCTTGAAAATGCTTTTTTTGTCGCCTTGCCTCAGTGTTAATACCATACCATTAATCACACAATTGGAACTTAATGGTAGTGTAAAGCTGCATAGCGCATACTGTGAAATGAAAGTAAGGGCTGCTTCACTAATGCTGATTTTCGTGTGCGTGGTATGAACATATGGTTGAGTATGGAAGAGAATAAAATATCCTTTAGTGTTATGGTGGGAGTTGCTCTTCATACTTAGTATAATCTACCAACTCTTTGCACTGTTTATTTTTTTCATATCACTGAAGCTTTGTAGAGATAGAATCGAATCTGTGAAACCAGCCTAGGTGAGGTTGTGACCCTGGTGACCCAGCCGCTTCACTTAGCTTGTTGCAGCTGCCACCAGTTCTACTTATGAACAGAATTTTTTCAGGACCTTCACATCATTTCACCTGAAACCTGGTTTATGAAGACTGGGATACTGTTGAATGTCTTGCTTTGACAACTTTGAACAAACTGTACAGTCTGTAGTGTATTGGTGAAATCAAAACTCTTACTGAAGATGGTGTTTTAATTTTCAGGTTCGCTGGATGATGTATTGGATTGTGTTTGCTCTTTATACAGTTACTGAAACCATAACTGACCTAACAGTCTCTTGGTAAGAGCCTGCTTTTTATGAACTCTAGAGGAAACTATATTTGTTTCTGATGTGTTTTGATTTGTAATGATTTCTTTTGTATAAAGAAGTTGTGCTCGTTGATAGTCCTTTTTACAGGAAAAGATCTTGGTGCATGGATGAACAGCATCCATTTTCAAGTTTGCTGTACACTGTCACTTGAAATAGGGACTATAACATTTCCAGCTTCACTGTAGAAACTGAATAGGGGAATGGAACTCTTAAAAGGATGGCCTAGAATTTCTCTGTGCAGCAATGTATAATGTAAAGCAAGTATATTAACTGTTTTCATTTCTTAAATGACAGCAGTCCATAAATCCATAAGTAATTTAATTTTTGTCTAATGCAACCTCTTGTATTTGAGGAATCTTATATGCTAATATAATTGTGGTTTTTGAAATTATCTCTTCATAATGATTAATTACTGTGCATTTTCTTACTGCAATTGTTGATTTTGTGCAACCTTTGTCTGTAGGTTTCCTCTGTACTATGAACTGAAGATAGCTTTTGTTATCTGGCTCCTTTCCCCATATACTAGAGGGGCAAGTTTAATCTACAGAAAATTCCTCCACCCACTGCTTTCTTCTAAAGAAAGGGTAAGAAATAACTTCTCAGATTTTTAATGCCTAATATGGAAACACCATATGCTGAAATAAAAGCTGTTGCTAGATACAGTATAAAAGCAGAGCAGTGTGTTACTGGCTTGCTGGGCAGCGTGAATTTGGACTGGCAGAGGCAAGTGCATATGACTGTCTCCGTCTTTGCTTCTGTGTAACTTGCCTGAGCAGACAAGGTCCTGCTTCCTATTGACACAAGATCTTGGTGTTCCCTGCTTTACTTGATGCACTCTGAGGCGCCCAGTTGAGTGGAAGTGATGCAGCTTGACTTTCTACTGCAAGCACATGTGCAGTACTCTGTGCACAAGTATGAACACAGCTTTACTAAAAGCTATTCGTGGTAACATTTTTTTCTAGCATAAACTAGTAATAACACTCCTCAGGATGATTGCAAACTGACAAGATAAGAGGAGAGACTTGTTACTGAGTTTTAAGGGTAGACCAGTCTGCAATAGTAAATACCCAAGCATAAAAATAGCTAGAGGATGGTTAGTTTTAGTCGAAGTATGACAGGGACACAGTTCTGCTTAGCTCTTTTTCAGCATCCTGTTTGGATGTGTGGAAAGAGCCATTAAGAAAGGTGTGAAGACAAGCACTGAGAAACCTCACACTACAGAAAATAGCATTCCTAAAGGTCAGTGCTAGGCTTGGCCTTTATTAAGCAAAGCAGGTAGCTGACAAGATGACCTTACTGTTCCTATCAGTGGCAATCTTGACCTTCTGAAGGTTGAGCGATAAACAATTTGCAACTTTGTAAGCTAAAAGGATACTTCCCTGTAGTCTGTGAGCTGTTGGGAAGTACTTTGCAGACTTTATCTTGAACTCCACGCATTTACCAGAGCTAGAGATAAATGTCATGACTGTATTGTCCTTGGTACTTAACTATGTCAAAGCTGTGGCTTCGGAAGTTCTTTGTAAGGCAGCTCTGCCTTTCTAGGGAGTTCACTGACTTCATGTTAGATGATGTTATTTCTTGAAATGCATGTTATTTCTTGAAAAACTTCCACCCAGTAAGTTAAGCCTATTCTCTGTAAGGAACTTGTTGCAATGTTTCTGAGCTGTACAAAAGTGATGTGTCTTCTTATCTTTATCTTCTTGTTTGAGCACATATAATCCTTTTTTGAAATGAGAGAGTTGTAATGAATGAAACATCTGTATACAAAGACAGTAATATCCCATTAAATATTTTCTTAAATGTTTCTTCTGTCTTCCTTTATTGATGGAAAAGTAATACTGTGGGGTAACATTGCTCTGTTATGAACAGCCTTCTAAACGTTAAATATGTTTTGGTTTTAGGAGATTGATGAGTACATCGTCCAAGCCAAAGAAAGAGGCTATGAGACCATGGTGAATTTTGGAAGGCAGGGGTTGAATTTGGCAGCAACTGCTGCAGTGACAGCAGCTGTAAAGGTAACTTTCTGCTTGCATTAATTGCTTTTGAGCTTGATGTAGAACAGCGTAATTGTACTGAGAATTTACCATTCTTATATAAAAAGATAAATTCTGCAAGTATATTTAAAATTTGGGACACAATTAAAGGCTTGCAGCCCTCTCCTCCTCATACCACGTTTACTGGTTTGTTTGTTTAAGATAGCTTGTAGTTATTTCTTGGATGATGGGGATCAGTTTACTCTAATTCAAAAGGTACCATAGAGTTTTCTGTGCAGGCTTTTGGTAAAAATGACCATTGTTTCTTTTCTGTCTGTTGTGCTTTCTTGTTGGTAAACAAACTTTTTAAAGGATTTCTCACTTTTCTGCTGTTTTTCTCCAATCAACCTGAGGTAATGCCACATATTAATTAAGGCATGAAAGACTACTACCATGGATAAAAGTTATCTTGACACAATTAACTTGTTTGCAATTTGTTGAGTGAATTATTAAATTAATATACTAAGCATAAGCCTGCCTATTGGTGTTTAGCATACACTTCCTTTGTCATGTATTTTCCATTAAATTAGGAAGTAATCTGTTGTTTTTCCCAGATTACCTTCCTACAAAAACTCATCACCTTCAGTTGTATTTCAGAGGGCTCTGGGTCTAGGAAGACAAAACACAAGCTTGTATGTAAGATTCTAAGCAATTTGTGCACCACTGAAAGGAATATACTTCAGACAATGTGTATCCTACCTAATAGTAATTTAAAACCAAAACACAAGTAAAAAGTACAGAGAGAAAAAGGTGTATGTCCAAGTGAAATCACAGTTTAAAGGCAATCAGGATTAATTTCTTCCTGGGAATAAAGGGAACTACTGTGCTCATAGTAACAGCACTGAAAACCTGAACACTGTCAGTAGATAACAGAAAACAGTGAAGAGATCCCTGGCTGTCAAAGTTGAGTATGTACAGCTGGCATTTAGCTTAAATGTCTGGGTGTCTATGTGAACTTCCTGTGTTATAAATCAAAGACATTCCTAAAAACTACATTTTCGCATGCTACCTCAAAAAGCTTTCAAAAAGTAGTCATGCATATCTTGTTTGTTCATTTTCCTCTCTTTTTAAAGATACATGTGGGTGGTAGCATTATAACTTTCTGGTTTTAAAATATGGTCATAATGAGCCTAAAATACCGAGAAAGTGATTAAGTTTGATCACTGTGGGGTTTTTTTTTTTTTTTGTTATTCAGATTCTTAATATTGCCTTGAGACATGAAATAATTTAGAATGCAGTAGAGTGCATCTCCAAAGGAATAAAAGTATCCAGAGTGAAAATAGGTTATTTAAACAAACCAAACAAACCCAACAAACAAACACCCAAAGTGCTCTACTGGGAAAAAGTTTAAGTGCTAAATGCTAAAATGCAAATTCTTTGCATTAAAAATTTATTACAATGTGCACCTGTAAGGATACTTTTGTTTTGTGTGTGTTCCTCATGTTTGGCTATGGTTGGATATTTCCTTGTTAATTTTAGAGTGTTACAGAAATACTGTAAAAGAAGTAACACCACTATCTCCTCCCATTTTCTTCTGAAATAATAACTTTTTCTGAAATGTCTGTGTTTAGATTTCATTGCTATTCAGCTGTGACTGGCAAGATGCCTGCTCTATTTGTTAAAACTTGTTAAACACACTCATGAATATTTGTACAGAATTAGTTCAGTGCAGATCAGATGCTTGGGCAAAACAACCACCACATTACCAAAGACCTAAAATAGACATGATTTTTAAACAGTATGAAAGGGGAGACTCACTGAAAAAAAATCTTTATTTTGGCATGTTAAGCCTCTTGGGTTTGTCATTCCAAAAAGCTGAGCGTGCCTGCTCCGGGCAAGCAAATGGACACAATGCACGTGTTCTTGATTTTGTTCCCTGTTTTTCAAGAGTTGACTGCTGCCTCCAGCAGGTGAAAAGATTATCCCTTCAGCAAGAGCTGGTGGAGCATGCTATAGAATTTCAGGAATGGAATCATAGTAGTGGGATCAGTCTTGATGGGAAAGGGGACACACTTTCATCACTATTCTTTTTCTTACCTTTTTTTTTTTTTTAATAGAGCACACATGCTTATTCTGACATAGCAGATCTCAAATTAGGAGAGGGGGAAAGGCTAAACGTGTGAGAGATTAAAAAACCTATGGCAAAAGGCACTAAAGTGTCCAAGCAAACTGCTTATGCTGACTACAGGAGGGTGGTAAAATTGCTTGGAAACTTGCTGAAATATTTTGAAGATCAAATGTGGGAAAGTGATTTTCTCCAAGGGCTGTCAAAGAAATAGGGGATTACCATTAAAAGGCTAGTTGGCTCTGTTCAGGAGGTTGGAGCAGCCAGCCAGGTCAGTCTACTGAAATTTGACATAGATTTAAACCTGCTCCCCTGGAGTTAAAATGAAATGTATTTGGCAGGAGTGGTGGTTTATAGTTCACATTCTCATAATGATATTTTTAGCTGGTACTAGTTAGCCACTGTTAATTTAAAATGTAGTGTTTCAAAACCCGCTAAATAGCATACATTAACAAAATAAATTGTGTTAAATTAGCATGTCAGAAAACAAATCTTTGTAAAATCCTGATTTTGGGAGACTTAGTCTGTACTGAATTTTTATATACTGAAGGAAGTTTTTATTAGTAAAAGAATCAGAAACAAAATGCCTCAATAGCTCAGCAGTTTATGGATTTGGGGAAATTATATCCACAACACTTAAGTTCCACTGATAGATCTCATACTTTGATGCATCTGCTTTTCAGGTCTTCTGAGATGATGGTTACCCGTATGTTTCAATTTCTGCCAACACATGAATTCTGATTTCTTGAGCTACTAGTGAAAACTGGTGTCTTTATCACGATGAGCAGGGTGGCTGCTAATTAAGCGGTGAAATACTCTGTCCTTCTTTATGAGGTCACACAAACAGTGTTAATTTGTAAAGTGGTGGTGGTGATAATATGCTTTGAGGGCTGTGTTTTCTGAATGCCTTCTAGTCATCCTGAATCTGCTGCCTTTTTGCTGGTTGAGTATTATTCTCCTGGCCTTGCTCAGACTTCCTCTTGTCCCTACTCCGGGCATGGCAGAGGAAGGAGGTATCTCGCAGCCAGCTGTGGCACACAGCCAGTACCGCTGTGGGGAGCAGTACTGCTTTCATCCTCCCTGCTGGCACTGCCTGCCATGCTGCAGAGGTCATTCACGGGACAGCAGTCCCTCTGCAGGTTGAGAGGGAGCAGAAGTCATTCCCTGTCGGCTTGGATCGGATCAGGGAGAGAACAGCTGAGAATGTGGGTGCTGCACGCTGCAGAGTCCATTGAGAACTTGTCCAAGGAAGGCAGGCAGCTTCAGTCAGTGATCCTGGCCACTGACGGGTGCAAGTCGAATTTAAACAACGAAGAGTCCCTGAGGCAGACAATGTGGTGTTTGTTTGCAGCAACTTCCCTGGGTTAAGCATATAGACTATAAAAGTACATGCTCAATAACAGAATAGAAAATGGCATTTCATATATGAGGGTCAGCTGATGAGACTGCATACTAATAGCTTACTAGAGGCTGAGTAGTCTTGAAAGGAGGCCCTTAAATAGGCTATAGTTATTTTAAAAAATTATTTAGAAACATATTGCAACTTTAATTGGTCTTTCACATTGGTCACTGCTAATGAATGTGGACTCTGAAAAAGCTTAGTATGTTTTAGGAAATGCTATTGAATAATGAAGCAAAATCATTCTTTAAGACTTGCATTTTATTTAAGACAACACAGACTTCACAGCTCATCTCTCTTCAGTGTTTGCCTACGAAGAAATTTTAGTGCTGACGTTGTTGTGTGAATAATTTCTTTTCCCTGGCATTGTAAATGTATGTATCTCAATCTTTTGTGCTGTGATTTAGTTACCAGCCTCTGGGCTGGATGCAGCCCAATGTATTCCTTCCTTACTGGTAGGAACTGTTGACATAATGGGCCACCAGTGGTAACTGCTCTGCCATCTTCTCCTGAGCAGCATCTTGGGGTGTGTATATCTGGGGAGAGGTGATGGGTGCGGTCATGTCCATGGCATGGGAGTGAAAGCAGGAGATTCCCTTCAGCTCCACCTACAATTGAATTGCTCTGCTTTCAGTTTTTAGGGCAAACATGTTGCTTTCAAGCTGTAACTCTCTGACCTTTCAGACAAAATATCAAAGCTCTTAAAGCATTGTTATTCTAAATGTGAATGTTACTCTCACATTTCCTGTAGTAGAGGGTATTTAATCTCACATTTCCTGCAGTAGGAAGGAATTTAATATTTTTCAGCCAGACTTTCATCCTGAGCTGATAGTAATCCAGATCCTCACAGAATGCCTTGTTTCAGCAGAAAGCAATTGACTGCTGCTTTTGGGGATGGGGGTGGAAGAATCTTCTTAAATCTTAAATGCAGTGTGAGCACAGTTGATATGCACACCCACACAGAACACCTTGAAATTTGTCCTTTAGTCTATGCAGTGGAGTTGAAGTAGAAATCAATCCTGATTTGGCTAGACTGGATCCTCCCAGGGGTGGGATGGAGACTGGGGGCACTGTAGGGACTACCTGCATAGGATTAGTACAATGTGTGATGGGGACTGTCCAGCACAGCAGTGGTTGTGCAACCCCCATTCCTCCTCTGACTCTCGGGCATGTGTGCAGCATCTTTTAGTTGTGTATATATCCTTTCAAACTTCTCAGTGTTTTCTGTGTGTAACTTGAGTAAAACTTTCCATCTTGGCAAGTAGTTCTGGAATGAAGGGCCCATTGTATAAATCCCTTACGTCCTCCCTGAATGAGGCAGTGCTCCACAGGAGCTCCAGCTCAACCGTGCAGTTTGGTTAAGGGCACAATGTTATTTTATGGCACATACTTGACTTTTTTTCCCCTTTAAAAAACAAAATTCTGTATCCAAAAGCTGCACTGGAAAATAGGGCTGAATGTTTCCAGCTTGGATCTAGTCCTCTGTCTACAGTGGAATAAGAAATACAGGCTTGTTATGTTAGTTCTTAGTATGTTAGTCGTTATAATCTTAATTGCATTATCCTGTACAATTTCCAAATGTCTTCTTGTAGTATATCACATGATGAATGAACTCGCTGGGCAACTGTTTACACAAATGTGTCTTTCTATACTTCTGCTGCTGGCCAAAACCAGCTTCTGTCACTATTTTAAGTAGACTCTGTTGGCACTTGGTGAGTGGAGTTGTGCTGAATTTGTATGGATTCTGCGGAGAGGCAGCTAGGTCCATTTTACGCATTCATCGGTGTTCAGTGACTGAGACTTGAGTCCTGTTCAACCTCTTCAAGCATTGGACACAGACTAATGAACAGTCTTGTATGTTATAGCAAATACCGTGAGCTGTTACTTGTCAAAAAAGCAGTTCTTTCTCCAGTTCTCTTCTCAATGTCTTAGCAGCTAAGGAAGTTCTCAGCCATAGCTGGTTCCTAATGCTGTTTACTTGAAATGCTTTTCAGTTCAAGAGCAGAGTAGTAGAAGGGCAGGATTTTTCCTGCCTTAGGAGGAATCTTAGGAGACCTGTCTTAAATAAACCATTTTGGGGAATAAACTTGACTTCAGGATTTCTACAATCTTTAATACAGGCACTGTACAGTGTCCATAATGCATTTTAACTCAAAGGCAAGCTGTACTTAAATTTTGAGAACTGTGAGTCATCCTACAAGTATGTAGGAAGAGATAGAAAAGTTAAGGCTTCTACTGCTCTCATAAGAAACCTTTTCTTTGTTACTGTTTGGTGACAGTGTGTGAATGGTGATGTAAGAATTACAACAGGTTTGTTGTGCTTGAGTAACACGCTGTCCACTGTCTTAATTTGATATGCTGTACTAATGACTAGTCATTAGAAAATGAGTATAAGGTTTCAGCCACTTTTCCCCCTGCCTTTTGGTACTCATGCAAGCTTAAGGAACTTTAATTCAACTGTCTCTTCACTTTACATGGCTGTTTTTAACATGGAATAATTCAGTGTGTTGGTCTACCACACGCGAACAGTTGTTGTCATGAGAGTGGGAACAAATGGCTGTGGCCAGTGGTGCCCGAACTGCCTTCTGCTGGGGCTATTGCAGAGAAACATGTATGGAATTGTACCCAGGTTTCTGCTCCTGCTAGCTAACATATACTGATCAAATGAAGAATTTTACTTAAAAGCTTCATTTGAAAGAATGAAACAAAATCTTTAACACTTGCTTGAAGTGGGATTCATGCACAGGCTTGTCAACCTTTCCCTGAAATGGTTATTTTTTGCCTTATGCCAGAGAGGGAAGAATTAAATATTATTTTAACGTGACTTTGAGTACTTGTTCTCATGGTCTTATTCTTTTAGTTGCCTATGCAATAAATCTTTAATGCTTTAATAATAACATAATCTGATGTAAGATGAAAGAGCTGCTGGATGACCTTTCTTTCCAACAGGGAAATTTCCATATGTTCCATATAGAAAAGATGTGAAGACAGTGGAGAAGGAATACTCATGTTCATATGTGATTAAGTATTCTCCTGTGCAGCATTAGATTTTGGGTTGGTATTATGTCAGTAAAGCTATATTAGTAAGAAGACTTGCTAGCCTGGAGTCCAGGCAGGACCTCTTTGGTTTGTGGTTTCAAGTTTCTGTCAACTAGAGTTGCTTTTGTAGTGCTTCGAGTTTCTCAGTTATTTGAGTTAATGTTACAGAGTGTATTTTTAACACTTTTCTCCTTACGCGCATTCAAATTTGTGGAGGGTAAAATATAAAATAGCAGAAAACTATCTTCAACCAGACTCTTTAAAGTGGAAGTGTTACACTCAGTGTCGCGCTACCTTGAACTGCCATGTTTGAAGTGAAGGGAACATTTCTGATGTGTGTTTCTTTTAAACACTTGCCCTCACCCAAGAAGCCTTTATTTGCTCAGATTAAAGGAGTGAAATGCAGCATTTGTAATTAAGCTGCTAGTTTGTGTAACTTTGTCATCTGGGAGCAATCCACAGTTAAGCTTGGGTAGAAGCAATACCAAAAGCAGATGTAAAACAACTGCATGCGTATGTTCAATGTGTTTTGTTGTGCAGCAAGGAAGCATGGCCTTAAACATCTTAACCTAAGCTGAGCAGCAAAGTTCAACCTCTGCCTGGTTTTCAAAGATACTGTTGTTGTATTTCAGAGCCAAGGTGCAATAACTGAGAAACTGAGAAGTTTCAGTATGCATGATTTGACTACTATACAAGGAGATGAGCCTGTTGGACAGAGACCTTATCAGACATTGCCAGAAGCTAAAAAGAAAACCAGAGCCTCTGCAAGTGAATCTTCAGGTATGTATCTATATATTTTTTCCCTAGCTAGAACAAGTCACCCAAAGCAAAAGTGGAAGAGCAGAAATACACTTACTCCCTTTCTAAATGGAAAATGCCTCAAAGAATTCCAGTACACTTAAACAGAGTACACGAGAGCAAAGTAAATTCTGACAGTTAAGAAATCCTTTCTGAATTACTTTCCTCTCACAGCCACTCTATGTAATCGTACTATACTCATTATGCCTGTCCTTGTTGCCAATTGGCAACAAGAATTTATTGCCATAGTAAAGCTTAACTAGAAGTCAAAAATTGTGATTAAGTGGTGTTTCTGTGACAAATGTACAAAAAGTTAAACATGAAAACATATGGAAGCTTGGTAAATAGAAAATTAATAGAAATGAATTCACTAGGTCTGTAGAAAGAGATCAAAATGTAAAATTGTACATGGTGATAGGAATAAGAAAGGCATGAAGTTGTCATAATGGACTGATGCCCATCAACACTCAGAAGATGGTGTGTGGTGACCAATATATGGTTTTGTTCAGAGATATTATTATTTCATTATTATATTACATGTATTGTTATTGTCATCATCACTTTGCTCTTGAGCTTGTGATGCTGGAAGGAAGGTTTTGCTGGAAGTCTGGCAACTGCACCTTTTTAAATGGCAAGGCTGTGATGTAAAGGAGCTGATACTTCCCACAAGAGAAGTAGATCTGGGCTATTTCTTTTCACCTAAGCCTGTCATTCCTTCTCATCCCTCCATTTTGGGGAGGGGATGCGCTTGTGGGGTACAAGGAATTCCACGAACTGTGTGGTAGCCCATGATGTTTCTAAGGAATAGATGGCCAGCTGAAGGGCCCTAAGCTGAATTGCACATTGTTCCCAGAGGGTGTCCTGTGCAGGGCAGTGTGAACTGGAGCTTCTGGCTGGAGAGAAAGCCAAGAATTCATGAAGAGCCGCACTAGAGATGATGTCAGTGCAGCCACTGTGCTGGGGCTGTTCCTCAGTAAAGAGAGCATTACTCATCTATCTGAAATAGCTTGAAAATGCTCTAAATTGAATTTTTAAAAAAATTCCTTCAGTTTATACTGTATAAATAATCACTGATTGTGAGATTCAATCTCAAAAAGCTTTCTTACAGCTAGTTGAACTTAATTGTTTCTGCTTCTGGACTCAGATCTAGCATACACCTCCTGTTTTATTTGAATTTTCCTCAGCATTAGGAACTTAAAAAAGATCAAAAGTACACATAGATTGAGGAGCACTGTGTAGCAATATTCTGTTATGCTTAGCAGGATGTTATTTTTTTGTGGTCTGGGCTGGGAGTTCTATGCAAAGTGGTTGAAAAGGCCTAGTTGTAGGACATGGATCATAGGAGGATGCTGAGCTGGCAGTGTGCTTGCTGTGAAAAAGGCAGATGGGCTGCTGATGCATCAGGTGTTACAAAGAGAGATAAGGAAGTATTGGTGTCACTGCAAACATCCAGAGTCTGAGAAACAGATGTGATTGAAATCCTTTGTATTGAAAACGATTAATTGAAACTGTATTGGAAGCAGGGATGTGTTGCCTCTAAAATGGCAGAAGGGAATGACAGAATGTCTGCCTCAAGTAGCTGTGGAATAGATGATGTGATTCTAATTTCTAAGAAAAAAAAATTTGAGGAAAAAAATTAGCTAAGCCTAAGTAAAATACTGGCTTAAGATGAAATATACACAGGTCATTAATAAAGTTTGGTTTGGAGTCTAAAAGATGTTCCTGAGTGTTACAGCTTGTAGGTTCTGGGATAAAAGGAGAGTTTGGCGGAGGAAGGAACCAGACTGGATTTAGGAGCTTGGTGATAAGTCTGTGATGGGGATTCAGGGCTGTTGGACCCCAACGAGCTTTTCGGGACGCGTTTTTAAGCATTTTGTGCCCTCTAGTGAGAGTCTTGGGTAATAATCTTGGTCCTGGTTTTGCGGGGTGTTAAACAGCCCTTAGCAGCACTTTGGTGTGTTACCCCTGGTTTGGATTGGAAGGGACCTTTAAAGGTTTATCTAAGTGTAACCTCCCTCTCATGTGGATCATGTCCAAAAATCTTAAGTATTTCTTGAGATGACCACTGAGGTTTTTGCAGTTCAGTGTAAAGCAGAAGATGGCAGCAGTCTTGTAGTTTCAGTTTTGACAACTGAAGAATCACTGCATTACATACCTGTGGAACCAAGTGGCAGGATTAGAAGTACCAAACTCCTGGCAGAGTAGATATTTCTGTTTTGAAAGGAGTGCATCATTTAAAAGGATAAATCATGTGTATTAAAGATGAAAATCATGGCTTTCTTAGAAACCTAGAAGTTACAGCTACTTCTTTTTATAATTTTTTTTTTTAAAGGTTACAAAACTCCACTGGAAAAAAATCCTGGAGATGATAAAACAGATGAAGAGATGGAGGGGACACATTCAGAGGATGAAATGTTTGCTCAGAGAGGCCTTCGACGAACTCAGAGCATGAAATCTGTGAAAACTATTAAAGGCCGTAAAGAGGCAAGTATAATCCTGGTTAATTGACTTTGTTTTTTCAGTGTACACTGGCATTTTTCATTGTGCAGAAATTTATTTTTATTTTTAATCCTGGAGGAGTTGTCAACAATAACAGGATTGTAGAGTGCTAAATGGGGAAGGAAGTATGTGATAACAATATCTAAGTTCGTAGCTTTTGTAGTTTGGAGTGTTTAGGGGAAATACATGAATTAAATTACCTAAGCAAGGAACAAGGGAGAGGAGATGAAATAGACTCTGTGCTTGTAATGCTAGTTCTGGCACCACCAAGCCCAAATTTCAGGAACTGCTCACCTTTAAAGGGGTATGGATAGCAATACTATCATCTGCATGTTGTGCATGCTTAAACATCTGCTGTTTAATAGATAAAGAATATTCAGAATTTTTTTGTTTCCCATAGAAACACAATATACAAAGAGAAGATCCTAATTAGGGTTCAATGCACTTTATATTAGTGTGTGCATCACAAAATTTAAAGATACTTCAGGATAAATCTCTGTCGAGTCTCATAAAAGTTTTTGGGTCATTCCAGGAAAACAGTTGATACTTACTCTTCTTGCCCAATTCTGTTGAAACTTTATCTTATTCAGTCATAGGTACATTCTCTTAGTGAAACTGGGATGTCCAAAGCACACTGAAAGATACTTGCTAAATAGGATTAGCAGGGAGGTGAATCATATTTCTGCTTGGTGTGACTCAACTCTTTGTTGTAATTTTATTTTTCCCCTCAGATACGATATGGATCACTGAAATACAGAGTAAAGAAGAGACCCGTTGTATACTTCTAAGTGTACTGCACAATGCCTGCAAGAGAAACTGCTGTACTATAATAACTTGAATTCAAGTGTTAAAGATCTGTGTACAATTCCTAGAATGAGTCTGTATGAATAGATATGGTAGGACTTGGTTTTGTGAGCCTAAGTGATCAGATAAAGTATTACTCTGTTTTTCTATAATTGCTTATTGTTTAGATTTAAATCTGGACAAGTTACAGCATGAATTTCAGCACTCCTTAAATGGGAGTTAAATGAGTAACAGGAAACACTTTTTGCCGGAGGTATTGAACTGACTGAAATAATTGCAACTCCAATTGAATTAGCAGAAGCTGTAAGTATCTAGAGCTTGTGAAAATGGAACCATAGTGTCCCCAAGTTTACACAGAAAAATAGATATACTTGAAATATTTTTCTGAATTACAATTCCTGAAAAGGCCTTGGTGTAATTTTTAAATGTACGGTTTAAAGGACAGTGGATGATGGTGGGAAAGAAAAAGGAAAGATGAGGTAGGTAGGATATATCCTTAATATCATCATCTTGCATCATATTGCCAAGCTTAACAAATTTAGGTGATACTAATAGGTGCAAACTGGGGGTACATAGAGCACTTTATGCAAAACTGTATAGTTTTGCACACTCTTAATGATTTACAACTGCACATGTCATTTTAGTGACTTGCTAGATAGGTTAGAGTTACATTTTGAATGCCAGCAATTCTTGTATTTCATGATCTTTTAAAATTTTATCTTGACTGCTTAAGTACACTTAGGATGCTGTAGATATTTGCTACTAACAATATTATCAGGTGCCTTTCTATGTATTATAGGGCTGTGTGGGTTTTGTCTGTGTGTGTGTTTTTGGAGTTGTTTGCGGGGTTGTTTCGTTTTGTTTTGTTTTTGTCTGTCTTCCTCCATCTAAAGAGATGTAACATGATTTAAGTCAGTTTTTGGTTAAAATTGTGGTAAGTAAAACTTGTAGCAATTCCAGCAATAGGCCTCAGGGATCTGATCAGGCCATGAGCTATGTGTTAAAGTCATGCTGCCATAAAGGCACGTGTGACAGCTTAGTCAGGCCCTGGTTTGGTTTTGCTCTACATTGCTTTAAGAACAAATATGTGTGTATATATGTACTCTAGAACATGTATGAGTGTATATTTCATGTCCTATATGGATTCTAAAATGGTCTGCGTAGTACTTTCTTTTATTGCTAAAGTTATTACTAAAATATTTGCATATAAATAGCTTCTTCTAAAAGTCTAGTTCATTTAGTCAGTCATTTTATAACCTAGAGTCCCATGGCATATCTGCACAGAGATTAATTTGGACATGTTTTTCAAGGCAGTGACTTGTCAGAATTACTTTTTTAGGTCACCTTTTGTACTATTTTCTGCAGTTCTGAGAATTAGGCTGATTTTAGTTTTCTGTGTGACTATATTTCTACTGTGGATTCAGGGAGAAACCACCCACTTTTTGCAGACAGTACTTTATTATACATCTTTGGGACAGACTGTGTTACTTCCCTTGAAGAGAAAATGGCATGTGATTCCTCTTATCCTTGGATCTCTGACTTCAGTCCTTAGACCTTCCCCCAGGTATTGACAGTCATCTGCAAGTCTACTGCAGAGATTTTAAACTGAGTATTCCTGAGGCTTGGGCCTGCTGCGGTTCTTTTTCTGTTACAGCCACAGCAGTTCACTGCTGGTAGGCACTCGATGGTCTGCTGGCATAGACTGGCATTCAGAGTAGTCTTCTGCACACTCAGGCCAGGGTTTGAGTTCTGGGGGTACGAACGCAGCTGGTCTGTGTTGGTGTGGTTCCTCCCTGGCTGTGGGAGGTGTCTGCAAGGCCTGTGCAAAGCTGTGCTCAAACGCAACAGCGCTTTCAGCACCTCTGAGGAACCTCAGTGCTTAGGGAGAAGTCCCAGTAGTCCCAGCCATGTGTGATTAAAAAGCTAAAGCTTACAATACTTAACTCAGAAACACAGTTTGATACCAGAAGACGGAAGGCTGCTCTCTCCCACATGAGTAGAGTGGAAAAATCCTATCCCCTAACCAAAACTGCACCTTGCTATCCAGCTTTTCTAAGGAGCTGTGGGCAGGGAGTGATCACAAAGGCAGCTGCCCCGGGGGTGTGGGACTTCTGCCCCAGGAATGTTTGTGCTTCTCATCTGTTTCCCTGAGGCTTGTCTGTGTGTTAAGGTATGTAAGACATCAGGGAACCCAAAGCTCTTCTATTTGCATCACACCCCACTCTGAATAATAGACTAACCTAGGCCTGGGATGGAATCTCTTAACTCTTTACTCTCCAGTTTAGCACTTGCTGACACATTTTGCTGTAACTAATCATGCTTGTTTTACCAGCAAGCATGGCAAAAAAATCATCATCTTTCTACAAATCAGAATCCTGCATGAAGGAGTAGGGTAAGCCCTTTTCTCAGAATTAGCATTCCTGCTACAGGTTCATGTAGATCCTGCTTTGAGGGTTGTGTTTTTAACACATTTCCAGGGCTAGAGGTCATTGAAGTATTTTAGGCTCTACCACACTCCTGTCAGGAAGTTGCTCTATGTGTCTCTACCTGAGGCTGTAACTTCTGGCAGACTTAACTTGCTAACTCAGTAGTGATAAAGGCTAAGAAAATCCTCCTCTTTCTGGACCTTGCATGGAATTAGGAAAGCTGGCAGTGTTATTCATGTTCATTACTGTTTGCATATAAATGTACTTCTGTTTTCCCAGATAACTGACATAATCAAACCTTCAAAGTTTTCCTAGCTGTTTTTCAGTCTAATAGCAAACTATAAAAATATTTTGTTGCCTGCCTGATTTTGCTCTTTGAATTCATCCTCAAGCTGGTTCACTGGATTATCTTTGGGTTTTTTTCTTCTTACTGTTCATTGTTAGCTGATGCTTGCCAGGGCACAATGGCACGATCAGCTTTCATCCCAGTGATACATAGTCCTCCCTCCTTGTTGAATTTAGTTTAATTTGGTTTTGAAACACTACAATCTTTAAAACTTTGGCTACAGGGAATTTTCAAACTTCTCTTGCCTTAGCAACTGCAGAAGTCATCTGTCTAGCTTTTGCCAGGAAACTTCTTGAAAAAAATGTTAAAAATCAATGTTTAACATTCTTTTTGGGCTTGGAATGTAAAATGTAGTTCATGTCAAATTATCTAATGTTTTGAACAAAGTGCCACCACCAGGACTGCTAATGTAGTTAAACAAGGACTTGGGGGTTAAAAGTGCTTTAAAAGAGAATATGTATTTCTGTTTAAATCATATCAAGGTTTCAAGCCTTTCCAAAATATATCTGAACTGACTCAGGTTTCTTAGCAGGAGCCTACTGTACTTGTTAAAATACCCAGTTTGAGATGAGGATTAAATTGATGGCCTCAGCTGCAAATAAACTTAGGCTGGACTTTGATTACAATGTAATTGCCAATATTGCTAATTCCTTTGGTATATGAAAGTAACCGAATAATATCCAATATACATTTTGCAAACTATAATGAATTTTAAAACAGAAGATAACTTGGTAAAACAGAATGATGGAGAAAATGCTGGACACATTTAATGTGCTGTTCATGACAAAAATGTTTTATTTTTGGTGTTGCTTTTATTAATGGGAAGTTGGTATTTTTAAGTATTTTTTCTACAAAAATGTATGTGCAAAGGCAATACTTTAACATTTTTCAAGAACTTGTATTTTTAAATGCTACAAACCAGAGAATATACGTTTGGACTGAAGGTAGTAGCTTTAAAAAAATGCAATGTAAGCTTTAATTTTTATATTGTAATAATAACTTGCTGTCAACTTGTTTACATATTTGTAGGATGGAAAGCTTCATTATGCATTGACTTATCTTGATGCTATCTTTAATAAATGCTGCTTTGAGCAGGATGCAGTGGGTATTTTATTACCTGAATTACTATTAACAAACTAGTCATTACGTAATCTGTATTCTGTTATTTATTATAGTGGTTCAAGCACAAAAACAACCTATCTGAACTCTGGAGAGACTTTTAAAACTCTCTGAAGTATGACTAAACTAAACTGCCCTTGAGGTTCTGCTATGAAGTCTGAAGCTGATTTAGGCTGAAATGAAATGTACCCTGCTAAAGGCAACTTAAAAATGCCGTAGTGTCACCTGTTTTGATTAGGTGTTTGGTTCAGAGTAAACTAAAATTGAGATGTTTAGTGTCCCAAAAGAGTGTAACTTCCTGGGGAACTGTTGGACAGCAAACTGATTCTGTTTTGTATTCCCTAGTCAGAGTTCTTCTGGTAATCCGGAGGAGGTGATGCATAGGTGAATTTGGTCCTTTCCTTTTTCAAACCTCCCCTCAAGTCAGCTGGTAACACCCCTACCAAAACCCAAGCAAAAAACCTCAGTAACCACATTTTCTGGGCCTTGTTTGCAAGGCTTCCTGACTTACTGCCTCAAAGACAAGAATTTCTTGATATGGTTAATTGAGGAGAAAGACTTAAAAGACAGTAGCAATAAATCATTTCTAAGAGTTATAAAAATCCATCCCAGAAGCACAGACTGACTGTTAAGGGACCTTGCAGTGATTCAGTTCCTGATGTCAGAATAGTTCATGCAGTACAAGCACCCTGCTGAGAAACTGTGGATGTCAGAAAACAATGCTGCCTTTTTTTCCTTTATTTCTTCAACTGATGTTTAGCAGGTAGCGGGAACACTCCCGAATGTGGGCTAAAAGCTGCCTTCCTGCTGTTTAACATGATGCTGGTAAGACCCACTCAGGGAATCATCTGATAATTCAGAACTAGTGCTGGTACATATATCTTAGGTTAAAATGTTAAGAGTCAGCAGCAGCAATGGTGACAGGTTTTTTGGTTTGGGGTTTTTTTGTTTGTTTTGGTTTTTTTTTTTTTTTTTGAGTTCCGAGGCATTGTGTATTTTTCTCACTAACATGGGAAAACAGATGGTGGAATAGGAGGGGAAATCTAACAGGTGGTGTAAAACCGGGAGACTTCCAAAATTATTTTCCTCCTTTCTGTAGATGTATTCAGGGACAGAAAGGGAGCCTGTCTTACATCTGCCCGCCTTTGCCAGGGTTCAGCAGCAGATTGCTCCGTTGGAATTAGGATAGGAATCATGAAAGCAGCTGGAGCAGAGACTACATGGAGTTCAAAACATATGATTTCACTACTGTCTGCTAATGTACAGTGACTATGTTGATGAGGAAGCTTAGAAATTATTTACAAAGTTCCTTTTTTCGAGGCTGTCACAGTTCCAAGGTAAGCAGCACTTTGACCCTCACTTAGCTCTTCCTGTGCACCACTTTGTCGTGTGGCACTCACGGCTTCCTCAGGGAGCTGCGCTGCCCCAGCCAGTCTTTCTACTAATTTTAGTTATCCTGGACTAAGAATACTGAGGGGAGGTCAGCCTACCTTACTCCCTCAAATAAAAGAATTTCTTGATATGGCTGAGGAGAAATACTTAAAAAGCCCCAAAGCAAACCTAAAACCCTGTGTAAAGTTAATGTGATTGTAAACAAATGTAATGCTAGGAAAAATGCAACCATAACCACGTATACTAGAGTCTTGAAGGCAAGGTACCAAAGGTCACTCACTGTGCTTTTGTCAAACCCCTTTTTGCCAGGTTTAATTAATGAGAGTTAAATCTCTATTCTTGCTAACTTGAGGGGAGTTTCTCCTGCTATTCATAGGATATGTGGAGCTTTAGGTGTTACTCTGCAAGCCCCTGGGTGAAGAGAGCATTTATAGTAGCTTAAATTGATCACTGAAGTGGCAGAATAATTTCCTGGCCTTTGGAGAAGGCTACCGAGCAAAGCCTGCAATTATCTAGTCTAGATTAAATCTTGATAAAAAACACTGCTTCTCTTAAAATCGAGGTCATGAAAGAAGGAAAGCTGCTCCCCTGTTCAAACCACGGTGGAACAACTGCCAAGCTGTTCTGCTCTTCTCTGGCGTGTCTCTCGCAGCTCCCCTCTGAGTGCCTTTTTGCTGAAGAGATGCGGCCGTATCCCCGTGCATCCTGCGGGACCAACCTGCTCTCTTGGCAGCCCCTTCCCCCTGCAGCGGCGGCGAGCCTTTCCCCGCCGCCTGATGCTGCTCGCTCCGCTCACCTCACACCGCAGCTGCTGGGGCTCGCTCGTTTCACAGTAAGGAACCGGGTGCTCCGGGCCGTGCGGGGGCTGCTTCTGCCCGCCGCGTGTGAGCGCTCTGCCGGCGGGGCGGGGCCACAGGGGCGCGGCTCGGCTCGGCTCCGGGCGGGCCCTGGCGCGGGGGATGGAGCTGGAGCTGGAGGAGGCCTTCGTGGCGGCGGGGGCGTTCGGCGCTGGTCAGCGGCGCCTCACGGCGCTCCTGGTGCTGCTGCAGGTGAGGCGGGGCCGCCGGGGCCTCTCACGGCCGCTGCGGCCGCCCGTTCCCGCTTCCGTGTTCTCGGCGTCTGGGGAGCTGGGGCGCGGCGCGCTGCCTTTGGTTTCTCCTTCCGCAGCCCGGGCAGCATCCCCGGGGGTGCGGGCAGAGCCGGGACGGCGGTGCCGCCGCCGGGCACAGGCTGCTGCTGGCGCGGCCGCCCGGCCCCGCTCTGCCGGGATGCTCCGGGCCCGCTTCCCGCCCCGCTCCCGCGCACCCCTGCCCCGCCGGCGGCTGCCGGTGGCTCGGGCACCCCACTGGGAAAGGGAGTCACCCAGGGGCCCGAGGTCCTCTGTCCCCCCCGTTCCTGCCGCTCTGAGGACCTTCCCCCTGCTGCTCCCGGCCGCTGTGCCTTGGGCTCCGCTGGCTCCTGCGGGGGCTGGCACAGGAGCCCTCCCGTCGCACCTCCGTGGCGGCAAACATCGTCTTGGAGCCCCGCTTGGATTCATGGGCGTTCCAAAACGGATTTGGTTCTTTTCCGAGTTGCCTGTCAAACCTTTTGCTTACCTCAGTGCTGTCTTACGTGCTTAACTTGTCAAAGTTTATGATCTGTTTTTCCTATTCCTATGCACGTCTTTTTATCTAGTTCACTTTTCTGAAGAGTGACTTTCAAACTTCTGCTGACTGACGGGAAATGGAGTCTAACCCTACCAAATTTTTTTTTTCCTGTTTGTTTTTTTTTTTTCCCCTCTTAATCTCGTGTGAAAGTGGTGTGCAGGGTGCTCTCTTTAAATAGTGTCCACACCCCACCACGCAAACATTTACGTTTCACTCCCTTAGTTTTCTTGTGTCAGGTTTCCTCCTATTAGTGTAGTTCTGCATCGAATTAAACGCTGCTGGGAGGGAGACTGGGCTGATTGCAGGTTTTTGTTTGTAATTTGTTTCTGCAAGACTGTCCACGGTAAGCACAAGATTAAATGGTACATTAAAACAACATCCAGCCAAGTGCACCAGCCAGACACTTGTGGCGTAATGAAGAGAGCCATTCTAGAGGCAAAACTTTCATCAGTGGTAGCGTCCTAAAAATCACTAATATGTGGATAGGCTTAAGGATAATGTTATTTTAGGTTAGAAAAAATAAAATAGCATGCAAGGCCTGGGAGACGTGCAGAACATCTTGAGGTCCATCTCAATGAATCAATATTCTCATATGGGTTTCTTTATGAAAATATTTTTTATTCCTGCACATTCTAGTTTTGCTGATGATCAGGTTAGGAATTCAGGCCCTGAAATGGAAGGATCTAGTGAAGACTTTAAAAAAAATAATGGATAACTTTTTTTTTTGCTTGTTACCACAGGTTTTATTCTTTAGAATATAGTAAATAAAACCTTAATTACATAAAAAGTTTCAGTGTTAGATCTCACCTATGAAACCATAATGAAGTTTTTAATTCTTTCCCTTCCCACATCTGGCTACGAAACTGCAAGAACAAACTGAACAACTCTACAACAGGAAGGAGGGTATCAAGATGAAACTTTGATTGGAAGTGCAGCAGCCTCTCTGGAGTTGGTACTGGCTGCTCCCAGCGGCCTCCATGGCCCCATCTGGGGATTTAAACGCAGTAGACTGACTGCGTTTTCTTTGGGATGCTGGGTAAAGGGAATTTGTTAATTGTTGGTTTAATGAAAAGCTTGCAGTAGTCCATCAGGTCTCTTGGGATTGTTCAGGGTAAATGATCATGTTTTATTTTAAGGTATATGTGGCTTGTCAGTCGATGCTTATTGTGCTTGTGGGAGCTGTGCCCGAGTATCACAGAGACCAAGAAGGAATTCTGGCGAGCAGAGCTGAGCTTGCCAAGCATATCCATTTTGCCAGGAATTTCACATCCATCGTAACTGAGGCAAGTACTTCTCTCATTCGTAATCGTTTCTTCTCCTCTTGGGATTTGTGTCACTAGTGCATGACATGGTGCTTGGAAAAGCCAAGCAGAGTTTTGTGTAATGTTTTGCTCATGGTACTAAAAATTTCTGGAATCCACCTATCTGGCTCTTTCATTTTATCATTTTAAAATCTGAAAGTATGTAACTGAATAAATCTAATGCTTATTAATTTAGATTGAACTTTCTGTATATTATGTATTTTGTTTTCAGTTTTACTTCCAGTTGTTTTAGAAAGTCATTAATGAAGAATGATCATTTAATTAGCAGTTTATAACTCTAGAATTTAGAACGAGCTCCTCTTAATATCTGCTTTGTACTGAGAAAAGATTCAATCTGTCGTGTCTGCACAATCTGCTGTGCACGTAAGCTTTGCCATGAGTTGCATTAGTTACTCACAGAAGATGCATATTAAAGACTATAACCATTAAAATGGAACTCATGCACCACAGTCTGGATATTTTTGTGAAAGTGGGAGATGGAACAGATTGGAGTTTGCTGAGTGGGACAGAAGCTTGACCCTTCACCCTCATGCCTTATGAATTCCAAGCAAGAGGCTGTGCTTGCCTTTTCCTGGGCCCTGGGCTATAATTGCTCAGGCAAGCAGGAGTGACCTCAGCATCGCTGCAAGTGTCAGAAAAAAGGCTGCGTGGGTGGCTTGGCTGGTAGTGTGAACTGCAGGAGTTCTGCTGAGGGAACTCTTGGAGAAGTTGTCAGTAAACTCCTATAAGACAGGTTAGCACTTGGTGTGCAGCTAATGTCAAATGTTGCTTCCTTCCCGTTATCCCAAGTGGGCCTGTGCAATGTTTATCTTGGAAAAATGTAGTGACTAGACGTAAGAAGGAATTATGCATCACTGGATCATATCCTCTGTCAGAAACAGATATTTTTGAGTAGCCGGTTTTCCAAGATCGCCCTTCAGTTTCAGACTCTCAGCAGGATGCCTAATATGGGGTAGTGCTTAATTTATAATAACTGTGGTTTTAAATGTAGAAGTCAGTGTTCTTATTTTCGAAATATGTGGCAATTCCCAAGATTAATCCAAATAAATTTATGTTCCTATGCATTTTTTAAACTTTATTTTAAGATTTCTGAACACTGTATTGTTAACAGGTTTTTTTTATTAAATCTTTAGATGCTGGCCAGCATTTTGCTGCTAGCGGTCTAGTAACTAAATCAGACAAATCAGACTGCCTTGTGGATGTAAAGAGCTCAGAGGATGTCTGTTTTGGTGAGAGCAAAATTGGTGACATTTTTGTTGGCAAGCTACGGTTAATTTTGAAGAACATTTAACAAGCTCCCTTTGTGCAAAAAAAGTAGATAGAAGCATTCTTTTAAAAGTTATATTCTTCACAGATCATTATATCACACGTGTTAAAATACAAACATTCATCCACTGAACAGCACAAGTAACAGTTCGCAAAAGCAATCTTTTCTCTTGTTCTGCCCTGCGAGAGCTGCTTCTGTAAAGTTTATTTCCTTTATTTTGGTGATGGAGATTAAACTTCATGGAGCTTAAATATTCTCAGTTCTGTTCTGGTTTTGCAGGGGCAGTGCTCTCAAAAAAACCCCAGAGTGCTTTCAAGAACTAATCATTGTACAGGCTGTCTGCGTGCCTTGCCCCCTTGGGAAACAGCATTTTCAATCCACTCTCAGTTAATTTTCTTCACTCTGATGATTTGTGATTGTGCTGCCTCAGTTTAGATTTTGGATGAGGTAGAAAGTATATTTTATAAAGAAAGCCATAATTTATTTGTAACTTTTGTTTGATTGTAAATGCATGTGCACAGTAAGATACCAAAATACCAACGAGCAGACCATAACCAGTTCTGAGCATTTTTATGAAACAGGGACATTTTGCTGTAATCCCTTTCTGGTTCTCTTCAAGAGTTCAACATGTGTGTGGTGAGGAAAGGCACCGGGGATCACTCATTGTTCAGGAAGCACAGCATTAACCCTCTAAGTACTGCAGTAGTGAACGTGCATTATATTTCTTAATAAAGAAATTTTAATACCTGTTCATTGAAGCAGCTGTGCTGGTTTAGTGCTGAAATGGCTAAGCTGTTCACAGGTCAGACTTTGCTTGTTTTAATAACCTAAGATAAGCTGCCTTGCCAAAGCTTGGGAATTGGGGTGCAGCTAATGATGCTTACCAAGTGGAATGATTTTGATTTATTCCAATGAAATTTCTAGGAGGAGAGATGTTAGAATCTGTTAGAGAGGAAAGTATATGACTACTGTTGGCTTACCTACCAAACTTTGAATAAAACTTTAATGGGATATAAAATAAGAGGTGGGAAATGACAAGAGAAGAATTTTGATAGTTTTTTATTATTTTTTGAGGAAGGGCATGCTTTTAATAAGTTTTTTTTTTTTTAATAGTGGTACCTAATTGAACAGGAAGCCTACAAAGTAAGCCTTGCCTCATCCCTGTTTTTTGCTGGGTTGCTCATTGGAAATATCACATTTGGCCCTTTGTCAGATAAACTGGGCAGGAAACCAGTGTATATCTCAGGTAAGATTGTTAAAAGGTTTTTCTTAAGTATTCTACATGGAAAACATCTCTTGCCTGCCCGTGGGCCACCCTGCTGAAAGGCTGCTCGTGGGTCCCTTGCTCTGTCAATGGCCTGTTACTCTCGGAGGGGAGCAGCACTGGAACTGGTTATTGTCAGTGTGCTGAGCAGCACAGAGCTCATGGAGTATCGGTGGGAGGTGAAAAAACCTGGTTTTGCCATGGCTACCTCTATTGGAGCACAGTATTCCACACGTTGCCTAACTAGATTGTTCCAAATAAAAAATAATCTGCTTTTTTTTTCAAGGGGGTGGGGGAGACTGATTTGCCTAAGCATCTTCAGGGTGGGTTACTCATGTCCTGGTGTTTTGTTTTCCAGCTGCGTTTGCAGCCAAAGGGTCTCTTGTTGTTAAATGAGAACATTGTCTCCAGGAAATTCCATCTTTGGCATTGCAGACCTCAAGTTTGTGACTTGAAAATGATTGTAATTTTCATATGGTGTGATTTCAGAAAGCCAG
The DNA here is from genome assembly GCA_013399875.1 of Gymnorhina tibicen. Taxonomy (NCBI): domain Eukaryota; kingdom Metazoa; phylum Chordata; class Aves; order Passeriformes; family Artamidae; genus Gymnorhina; species Gymnorhina tibicen. The sequence goes on from VXAZ01002138.1 coordinate 659,043, forward strand.
ATAATGAGAGATGAGTACTCCAGACTAATCATTATATATATCACTAACTGGCTGTGGTCTCTTCCCTTCTTTTGGAGTTCAAGCTGTGTAGCAGAAGTACTAATTGCATTTTATTCTGTCTCTGCAGGTCTATTTTTTGATGTCGTTTTTGGGTATGTCACAGCCCTAGCTCCGAATTACGACGTATTTGCAGTTTCACGGTTTTTTGTTGGAATTGTGAATGGTGGAATGGCTCTTGTGTCTTTTGTCCTAACACAAGAATATGTAGGAAAATCATTTTGGTCGTTCACAGGTGGGATTTGGGATCTATTTAATCATTGTTACTGTGACACATACTGTTCTATCGGTACCTTTTTATGTTTTGACCAAGTCAAGTCAGCTGTAGTATAAGTCAGATGAGTGTGATGTGATTCATCCATGTTCTGATTTCTGTGGGAAAGGTGCCTGAATAAGGAAGATGGGACTGAGTTTGTTTGATAAATAGCAAAACCGTGGTTTTCAAATTGATACATTAATTCCTAAAATTTCTAAATTTGTACACTGCATTAGATTAAAAGAAATAGTTTCAGCAGATCCTGCTTAATTCGGCTGTATGGTACCTTGGGAAGGTACTCTGGGAACTTTATCTGAATTCAGTGCCTGAATTGTGTTTTGTCCACTGCTGAATGTGCTTGCCTATCCAGTATTTTTAAATGTCCTGTCATATGCCACTGCCCAGACCTAAATAAGTATAACACTGGTATAACACTTGCATATCAGACAGTTGCAAAGCTGGAGTAGCCCAGGCTGTAACTCCTTTCTGGCTTGTACAACATGGAGAAAACCATGCTCCAAATGCTGACTTGCTGTGGCTGTAAGCATATTTCTCTCCCTCGTTTATTCAGTTGCTTCATTCTACTGTTTTTCTTATTTTTTTTCCTCTGGAGTGCTGGGGATGTAGGAGACAGTTGTGGTTTAGTTAGAACCTTCCTTTTTTTTTTTTTTTTTTTNTTTTTAGAACCTTTCATTTTTTTTTTTTTTTTTTTTTTTAAGTACTGAATTTTCCTTTTCTCCTGAGTTCACTTTTCTGACTTACTCCTTCTTTCTCTCCCACCCTTCCTTCTCCCTTGCCCTGTTGTCTCTGCTCTTCCCTGCCTTTTCCCTGCCTTTTCCCTGCAGGGCCAGCCTCCTGATGGATGGAAGAGACAGGCCATTTCCTGCTGCTTGTTGCTCTAGGTGCTCTCTTCTAATTCTGCTCAGCGCTGAGAAGGAGGGGCTGAAGGAGAGGGAGCTGCTGGATGCAGCTCAGCTGTGCTGGAGCAGCTGTCCTGGGTGTTGGTGTGAGCTGGCCCTCGTGGGCCACAGCTGGGAGTGTCTGGGTTCCTGCAGGATCTCCCGTGTTAGGCTGCAGGAGGTTTGTTGCTAGGCTTTTGGAGTTCCAGTTGACCCCATATTCTAAACATTTTTATTTGTGCTTGTTCATCGGACATCTGCTGTAGTAAACCTCTGGCTCGGCAGCTGGTTTTGTACTGAGCTCAGTCCTTGTACTTCTGTAACTTAGTTTCAATTTCTGCTCCGGCCTGCCACTTCTGTTCAAGATTGCCCCAATAGACCTAAATAAAGCACTCATTCTCAATGCTTCCCCTTCCTGCCCTCAGGTTTTCTCTCTGGTCTGCAGGTTTCTGTTATTTTCTTGCTCTCTCCTGTGTCCTACTCTTTATTTTTCGAAGGGGGGAAAAAGCCTCAACCCTCCCACACACTACACAAAGCTGTTCTTCATTGGGATTGCAAAATAGACTTAAGCCAGCTGGTTCACAAGTGCTATAAACATAGCTCATAAAGTTGCTATTTTATTTAGGTGTATCATGGGCTAGGAATTTTGAGCGTCTGCTTAAGAATTTTTTTTTGTTTTGCCAGTGGTTTCTGTAGTGACTGGTTTGATCTTGTATTTTCAGGTTCCTTAACTAATCTGACGTTTGCAGTCGGCATTGCTGTTTATGCTTTGCTGGGTTACTGTGTCAGAGAGTGGCGCTACCTCGCCTTGGTGGCGAATACTCCAGGAGTCTTCTTCCTCCTCCTTTCCTTGTAAGTGCTTCACGTGCATTATAATGATCAGAAAAAAGATGCAGTAATTAAGTTACTTTATCTTGTCGTCGTTTGAGCGGCAAAAATGAGGATGACATTTTTCTTTATGGGCTTGTGAACCAAGCAAGATTAAAATTATATTGTGCAGGCAGAAGGGGTGTTAAATGAAGCAGAAAGTCAGGGTTACCCAAAAGACAGGCTTGTGTTTCTGAATGCTGTTGCAGCTGTGGTGGCCAGCCCTGCAAAGAGCAGCTGTGTGCCAGCTGTCCAAGAAAACTCGATTACAAATCTGCTTGGAGAAGGGAAGGAGGGCCTGCCAGAGGCTGCAAGCTGGAGCATCTGCCAGGAGCACTGCCTCTTGCCAAGGCAGGGCTTCAGCACTTGAGAACTTTTGGAAGTCATCCTAGAGGGATTTTAGAGTTTCTTTCCATGAGATGCATGCAAAGGAAAATAAGTGGGGAGCACTTGGAATTACCTTTCTAGCGTGTTCTGCTATGTATCCGCTTGCTTTTGAGGTTTCTTGTGCCTGTTTCCAGTGCTGGGTGCTCCTGTTTAGGATTCCTACACTGGCACCATCATAATAATGATTATAAACCACATCAGTATGTAAGGAATTAAGTGCTGGCTTTTGTCTGGCCTGTGTTCTCAGAAAATGTTCTTCTAACGTAAGAAGTTACACACCTCGTACGTTCCTGATCACTAGTTGAAGCTGTAGAAGAAGTAAAAGAATTAGTGTAGTGGGTTGCCTGCACATTAATACAGGGAATGTCTGGCATACAGCACAGATTGAAAAAGAATTCCTCTGATTTCATTTTTTTAGATAGATCTCCTTTTGAAAGAAGTTCTGTTAAAGACTAAAGACACTAAAAAACCCTCCTCTCTTTCTGTAGTCAAAGAATACAAAGCCTGAGGGCATCATAAAGAAGTTCTGCGTGATACATTCTCCTTTATGGTGTTCTGTTTCTGATGAAGTAGAATTACTTCCCCAAATACTGAAAATACTGGGATCCTTCGAAGTAATGGAAGTTAAGTTATAGGATGTCTATCTCTGTTAAGAGTGCCAGAGAAAATAAGTGCTCAGTTCAAAATATTCCGTTCCTTATTTTATGGCTCGTATAAAAGCTGCAACAGGGGAAAAAAAAAAAAGCAGGAATCCTGAAGTTGTGGTAAGCAAGGATATTCTGATTATATGTGGGAATAAGAGATTTAAAACCTACATCAGCAGCGATGAGCTGGTACTGGAGCCTGACAATTAATCCCCCAGGAAGGTTTCCTTCCTTTTCTTTCCACTCTAACTCAGAGCCTTTCCCATAATGGGAAGCTTGAAATAAACTTTCTGAGAATGAAGTTTTGTCCGGGCTGCTCAGATAATAGAGGTTGGAGATGCTTCCTGGGCCATGGTAGTGTAGCGTTGCCTAAGGAGTCAGTTCAGCACAAGTCAAGATTTAGGTGTCAGCTCTGCTAACAACACTGACTGCATTGTCAAGCATCTCCCAGTGATCCATCTGTAAGGTGTTAACTGTTAGCACCAGGCCACTTGGAACTGAAAATGCAGAGCAGCGCAAATAGAATGTTTTCCTCTGAATTTTGTACTGGTACTTTTTTTTCAAGTATCGATCTGCAAAATGGAAAGATTGACTTTAGTGCTGTGTTTGTAGGAATGAACTTTACATTGTTGATCTTCTGTGCTGTCCTGTTAGCATGCTCCCAGAATCACCACGATGGCTGTACTCCCGAGGGAAAACGGCAGAAGCTGAAGATGTGCTGCAGTACATTGCCCTTGGTAACGGAAAAGAGAGATTAAATCTGAAATTGAAGCCAAGTGCAGTAAGTTTGAGAGAGGATGGATCGGCAGCTGGTATCCTGACCTTGGTGAAACACCCGCTGCTTCGGTGGCGAACCCTCATTCTGATGTACCTCTGGTAGGTAATAGCAGGATGCCGAGGTGCTGTGAGCCAGACAGGAGGCAGCAATCAAAATCTGCATCCTTTTCTCTTAAAAATGATGTCCTAAGAAAGTAAATCATAAATTTGCCAGTTGATGGCAGGCAACAATCATCTGAATGACATCTTGTAAGGCTGGTGTTTTGTTACTGTTCTGGTGGTGTTTCATTTTCAGTGTGTTACTCAAAAACTGCTTCAAAACCTACCAAGAAATAATCTGGTGAGAGCATAATATTTATGCAGACTGAGATGAGAAGCTGCAGCAAAAATAACTGACAGGATGTGTGTTGGAACCAGTCTTGGGAAGAAAAGGACTGCATGGATAGCAACCATAGAGATCTGGAAGAAGAAGCAGCCCAAAATTACATTACATAGATTCAGTGGAGGAAAATTGTGAGCAAGATAAAATATAGACTGCATAATTTTATATTAGGTGCTGTCTTGAAAAGTGGTACAAGACCAGTTCAGTTAATAATAACAACTTTTCTGGTTATTTTTAGGTATGTCTGTAGTTTTGTGTACTATGGACTAACTTTAAACGCTGGTGAATTAAGAGGAAATCTGTATTTAAACGTGGCTCTTTCTGGTCTTGTAGAAGTTCCAGCGTTTCCTCTCTGCATGTTTTTTATCGAGAAATCCTGGTAAGACAAGTCTATTTCGCAGTTCTCTGCATATATTTGTAGATACCTTAGAAAAATATTAATGTTTTTCTCAGCAAGATATTTCACTATTTTTCTGAACAGCGTCGGTTCTTTGGGGATTTACTGCACTGGGGGGGTTTCTGCACTTGATACAGAAACGAGAGCCTGGTTTTCTACCTCTTCACTCTTTTTAGTTTTGTTCGTATCTTGCATTATTCCAGAGTTAAGCTTTTCAATGATTAGTGTTATTAAAAAAGTTTGGTCTTTATGGAAAAAAAGGAATAGCTTAGTTATTTAAGTATCTATGGGCTATATATATGTCTTACATATTTTATTCAGAATAACTTGGTTTTGTAGTGCCTACCAACTGCAGTTGAAAGCAGTTTTCAGAATTGTTCATTTTTACTTAAACTTTTCAAAGAGAACTTTGAAGTGAGAACTGCTGAATTTTCATGAAGACATGGATGAGCCATGTCCACGCATTTCCATACTTTCCAGTGTGTTTGGAAGCCGTCCTCTATGGGGGTACTTCTTTCCAAAGGCCAAACAGTCTGGCAACACAGGACTCTGCAGGGTTTCATGTAACCTTCACGTTCAGTATCTTTGTGATGATACTTTGGTCCCACTGAGGTCAGTGGCAAAAATCCTGCTTTCTTCAGCCTGGAGAGGATGTCACCTTGGGGGAGTTTTGAGCAGTAAAAAGCTGTCAGCTCGGTCAAACTGCAAAGCAAACCAAGCAGCCAACCTTCACCTCAAGCCCACAAAGCCTGTCAGACGTGTGTTTATTTAAACCACAAACTGCACGAGTCCTTTTCTTTTTTTTATTTTCTTTTCTTATTTTTCATTGCAATTTGTCAAACTAATTGTAATTGTCAAGCTTTTGGTTTCCTGAAGTAGCAATATGTGTAGTTTTAGATGCTTTAATGCAAAAGAGAATGTGACAAGCCACTGCTCTGTTTTCATTCAGTTTCAGTGAGCAATATCCTTAAAGTATAGCTTGCTTGTTGCAAAAATACTTTAGATTTTTAAAACCAAGTATTGTACGTTTGTTACAGATAAACTATAGTTGTACTAGTATGGGGAAGTAGTTAGAGATAGCTGTGGAAGTTCATAAAGTAACAAGCACATGTAGTATTTCTACATGCCTGTTGCTAAGAATATCTTTACTCGTGGGCCTTTGCAAATAATTATGAAATATTTAAATACGGCAGATGTGGAGATGGGCTGGTGATTTTCTGTCCTGTCGTCTTCTCTTTTATTTTAAAACACCAGGCAGTAAAAACGGCCCTTGGTGATTTCTGTGTTTATGCTGTTAGACACAAAAGCATACAAAACAGTTTCACAGTGGGTTACAACTGTTTCTGTTTATGCAAAGTTGTAAAGGAGAAATACTTAAGAAGTATTTGAATTACATTTTCTTGAGCACTATTAATTTGATCTTAGTGTGTATGCACTGTAATACCCTTTTGGAGACAAGGCCCATTGCCTTGCTCAGTACAGAGAGGAAAAAAGTCTTGAGTTCTTGTTGCCAAAGTAGATGGAGCCTTCTCAAGGCTACAAATTCCACAGCTTAAAAATGAAAACTTGACTAGAAAAAGGAAAGCTGTTTTGGGAGGATTTCAGTGCACAGAACTAGAGAAGCAAGATTTGAAGTACTTCCCAAGAAGCAATAGATTTATAACTGTTATTTTTGCTGCTGTGTACTGAAGTGTTTAGTACTTTGATGTTTTACAGACAAGTTGAAAGACACTGAAGGACTTTGTTTCCATCTTTACCTGGGTGCTCTTTTCCTTTTAGGTCTGGCAGACGTAGAACCATGACGTCTTTCCTGGTATTTGCAGGATTTGCCTGTATATTCACCATGTTTTTACCAACAAGTGCTGGTGAGTGTGTGCTGCTGCAAAACTGGAAGTTTCCAAATTTGGATAAAATCTGACAAAACAACGGATATTTTGTGACTGAGTATATGAGGGCCTGAAGACCTAACCATTTATACCCCTCTCCTTCTGCTTTCAGGGCTGGTCAGGGAGCCAGGGTCATGTCTGTAGTCCTTTTACCTTCTTGCAGGCATAATTTGAACCTGTTAATTGACTAAGTTTGTCCGACTGTAAGCCCTTGGCTCTTTGAAGGTCACGTTCTGTCTCAGACACTGACGCTGCATTCATCACTATCAAGCAGTTAACCTTATAAATTCTGGATTTAATTGCCAGACTGCCATGCAGTGTAACGTTAGTTTGACTGGATCTTGAGAGTGTGAGATGCCAAGATTAACTTTTCATTGGTTTTGGTGGCATGTGGTATTTACAGAAATAGAAACCTGAAGTTTTATGGAATTAGAAGCTTAACTCATCCTTAAGAAGCCCCAAGCTACTACAAAGCATAAAAAAAAAATGTTGTACTTGAGAATTAAACATGGAAGTCAGAATTGCAGTAGGGAAGCCATAGGGATGGCCAGAAGCTTGCAGCCTGTGGCAGTCTCAGCTGGGTACTGCTGCTTATGCAGCCGTGAGGACAGTTCATGGTAACAGGGCAGTATCATCAAGTATTTTTCTCTTCTCGAAAGATGTGTTTTTTCTGGCATTGTTGCTGACATTAACAAAACTTTGGGGCTTGTATTTTCATTTCCATTTCATGTTTTTGTGTATTACTATTTATTTTTGCTATTGAAAACTTATGGCACTAACAAATAGTGTGAGGCTGCTCTCTGCTTTTGTTTTTCCTAACATCACTTCATTAGAAGTGCTTCAGCCTTGGCAGTGTTTTGACTGAGGAGCACCAGCAATGTGATTACAAGGTAGTCTTCCATAGGCTGTATTTATTCTTAACAGATATAAATGCTGTCTGGCATCAGTTCCAGTTGATCTCAGAAGTCCCAGGAAGAAAAACAGACGGAGATAAAATGTCCCATAATCTAATTTCCCATCTTGTCTTAATTCAAGTTCTCAGACGTTTTGTTGCTCCTCTTATTGAGACAGATTCTTTATTCCAACACGTTTCCTCTTTATGCTTCTTATAAATTTTAAAACAAAATGATAGAAAAGCAGTAGGGACTAATTAGGATAGGGTAATGTTCCTGAAGAGTTGCTAATTTACAGGAAATCTTCTGCCTTTTCCAGTTGACTTGACTTTAATCCCATTAAAACATCTGACTTTGCACTGTAGAGAGGGTAAAGCTGGCTCTTGGCCCAGAGTGATCCGTGTCAGTTCAGCAGAAGTAAATTTGGTTCCAAGCATGATGAAAATGAGTCACGTTGGATGAAATGAGGATTGTTGCAGCTCTAGTCTGACCTTCCTATTAGTATTATGTTTGTCTAAGTCTCTGTTCTTCTGAATGACTGATAAGATCCTTGATTTTATTACAAGGGATTTAAGATTTTAATGAGATGTTGGGCACTTGCCTCTTGTCTGTAACCTTTGCTTGATTTCTATATAACTCTGCTAACTTGTGAATGAGAATCTGATCCTAGTAATTTCCCCTGTGGAATAAGCCAGGAACATTTTTGTTATCAGAGATGTGTACTGAATTTGAGACTAAAATTCTCTCAATGGTTACATAAAAACTGATCTATCCCTCAACTCCCTCTTTCCTTATCACTACAACTCAGCAGTTAGTTTGTATATCAGACTGGGAGATGGTGAGCGAGAGTGGCAGTGGAGGGAGAATGGAGCTGTATTATTATTTTCTTCCAAAAGCTGCTGTAAAGCACAAAGATATCTGCATTTTGTGTCTGCTTTATACTATAGTAAGCAAAGGAGACTACTAGTCTAGAGGTAACGGGATTTTAGCATTCATTTAGATTTATCTGCTTGTGCTGAACACATAATACCTTTTTGTGGCCTTTATTGATCTGCTTTCCACTGAAAAAGGCAAGAGAATTTGCAGTTTTTTAAAATTGATTTTACCTCAGCTTTTGTTAATGTTGAGTATTTTGTTGGGTGTTGAGAACTAACCTTTCATGGTGGATACTGTTGGTGAAGTAAGTTTATAAACTCCTTTTAGTTTCAAAAGTACTGCTTAAGTGAACTTTTACCATGAAGATGACTGGCAGAGGGTGGCTCTACACAATGGCACTGCAAATGAGACTGTTAATGGCAGTGAGGCATCAAAACTTAATCTCAAAGAGGAGCTCCTCTTCCAGAAGATCTCAGACATCCGCACCACTTGTTACCATCTTCCTCCAGTTAACTTCTCTAAATTCCAAAGATCTACTAATGGAGCATCATCCCTTATCAATGAAACTGAAGTACATGGATTCAGTGAGAACTCAGAACCTTGCTTTTACCCAGGTTTCAATCAGTTGCCCTGACCGGGCTGTTTCAGGCAGCCTCGTGTGTGTGCAGCTGCCACTGCACGTTCGGTGGAAGGCTGTGAGAGCAGGTGGGATGCCAGAGTTCCAAGGGCCAGGGGCTGTGCTTGGCCAGGCCGAGGGAATGACTGATGTGTGTCCACCGGAATCCCACAGGAGAATGTGCATTCCTGCTTTTAACGCTGGTACATTTTTCAAATGGAAGGAAAATCATGGGCTGTTCTGCAGCTAAAAGTATGTTCCAAGGCTGTGAGAAAAACATAAGGACTATGTCTGGGCTTATTTTCACTGCACGTCAGCTTCCCTGGGTATTTCCAGTGTGCTTCTCATCCCACGACAATTCCCCACATGGCCAGCCTTCAGAATCCCCTAAGGGAGGGAACCTGGAGAACAGTGCACTTTAAATTCATTCCTAAGAATCCGAGTCCTAATTTCTCTGTCTAGACAGTCTCTTTCTTCTGTTTTGATAGTAAAACCAAAACTTCCCATGCTATATTGCTAATATGTGGATATGCAGTGTTCAATTTTAATTCTTCCTGGGAGAACAGTTTTAAAACACGTTTGAAAATTACAAATTACAAATGTCTTCACTGCCTTATGTTTGCTTAATGGAAGGCAAGGGATGTCCCAGCTTTCTGACAACACCCAGCAGGGCTCTGGAGGACCAGGTTCACACCTTTCCATCTGGCAACTGTATGGAATATTGAAGTTCTTCCTGAGCAAAAGGAGAACTTGGATGAAAACGCTGCATCTCTTTTGCATGAATTACAGAAGTAACTGCAAAAATGCACCACGCTTAGAGAAACTAAATCAAGTTTTTGGATTTCGGTTTACATACAAATGAATTTCTGCATCAGTTGAAACAGAATCTGACTTGAGCAGATGAATTGTACTGAGAATATTCGAGGGCAAAACTGAAAGAAAAGCAATTGAGAAGCAATCAGAGTTTCCCATTACTTAATGAATATCATTTGATGCAAACAGAAGCATGATGAACTCAATGCTCAGGAGGAGAACCTGAAATACAGTTAATCAGAGCATTCAGGGGGTTTTTTCATGCTGAAAAAGTATTAAATTATCTTCTTGTTAAAACAGATGGTGCAAACACAACCATAACCAAAATCACACTAATTAAAGACTTTAAAACATGCACACTTCAGTTCAGCTGACTGAACTGTCTGTTAGCAAACTGGGCTGCACTAGCATTTGTTCTCTGCAGTTACGGAGCCGTTGCAATTCTAAGTCCTAAGAGGATGTCCTTGGGGAGCAAGTAAACTGTTGGAGGGAACAGTGGGTGTTGATGGGTTTACTCCAATAAATGGGCCAGAGAGGGCACATTGTCTGTGCTCATCAAAAGATGTGGTTACCTGGTGAGGTGTTCTGACTGCACAGCTGGAAGCAGCAGCCCTTCCGTTTAGGCCTGTGGTAGTTTTGTCTTTCACAAAAAAAATTGGGTTGGTTTTCTTTGTCCTAAATACGATTTTAACCATCTGTCCTTAAGCTAGTTTGGTTGGGAAGAGCTGAGATAGGGCTTTTGTTGAAAAATGTATGGATTAAACTTTGGGTATGGGTGGCAATCTCTTAAAGAGGGCTGGATGTTTGTGTAAAAAAGAGTTAAGAAAAGAGACTGTTCATGCCTACAGCCTTTTTTTTTCTTTCCTGAAAGGTCTCCTCCTTGGTCCCACTTTGTTAGCTCTGTGTGGAAAAATGATGGTCAGTGCTGCATTCAACATCCTGTACATTTACACATCTGAGCTGTACCCAACACTGCTGAGGTAATTTAACAGAGCTTCTGGGTAAATAAAATCGGTTTTCATGCTCAGCATTACTGATTGCTGCTGTGCTTTAGTATTTATCTGTAATTATTTTTGCCTGAAATAACAGTATGAGTCCTTCCTGTAATGAAGCAGCTTGCCAGGGCTCAAAAGAGCTTCTCCTAGCAGTCACACATTTTGCACCTGTGAACTTTCCCAGGCTGTTTGGGGCAACTTGTTCTAGATCTGAATCCAGCACAAAAGCATGAAAACCACCTTTCTTGTGCTGCAGTGACAGGTGCTGAGTTTCTCACTTCTCTTGGTTTTTGGGATTAAAATTACAGGGTGCAAACCCAAACTGATGCGATGGAATCATGTGCTAACCTAATCATAAATGGAGACTATTTACAGAAAGGACTATTTACACAAGCCTTTATGTATACTTACATTTCCCAGATGATTGTTTGTTTGCCCACTGGAAAACAAGTGCTTTTCCATATCTTCGTTAATTAATTAAATATTCATAATGCAACTCATTTTAATAATATCTCTGTGACAGTAATTTGCTCTATACCATTTAATTAATGAAGAACTGGGCTAAAAATTTATTTTTCATAGTTCTTACCAACTCTCTGTGAGGTTACTCTGTTATCCCAAGAAAAAGCTGAGATAGGAAACTAAAACACACAGTCTTGTTCTTCTCACCCCTGCCTTGATTCCGTATGATTTTCCAAATGGTGCTCCAAGTACACGTTCAGGATTTGAGTCATACTGCAGAACTTCGTTAAGAATAGGAATTTTAAATCTACTGCAAACCTTGGGCCCAGTTTAGAGAGCGCAGGGAAGGCTGAAAGCTGATGAGGAGTAGGAAGGTGTCCCAGCTGGTAGATGTGGACTTGTAGCACCACGGAGAGAGAGGGAGGGAGGGAAGGAGGTAGGATGGTGACACAAATCCAGGTCACTGAGGGCTTTGAGGAAGAGTTGAAAAAGGGGAAAAAACAACAACAAAAAACCCCAACCAAACAAAAGAACCATTAAAAAAAAAAAAGGAAAGAAAAGTGGGTGACTCTTTGGATTGTTTGGGTTTCTTCCTGTTGGAGTGTGAATGCAGCTTGTGCGGTAACGCTGGTGCGGATGGAGGTGGAGTGACTGTTTCTGGGTACTGAGCTTGTGATGCCTGGCACAGGTTTAGGCTGAACATGCAAGTCCCAAGCACGCTAACTGAAATAGGGTGTGGGGGCTTGTTTACATTCTCCCCGTCCAAACTTCTGTATCCTTTAAAACCTCATGGTTTTCCTTCTTGTTTTTGTTAAAGTGCCTGGGTTTGATTTTTTTTTGGTTTTGTTTTGTTTGTTGTGTTTTTCCTGTCCTCTTTGCTCTTCTGGAGTTAATAATCAAGAAAATTAAATCTGAAAATGTTTTAATTTATTGGCTTCTGCTTTTTTTTGCTCTGTTTTCATTGTTACACTGTCTTCTTAAGTCCTATTCATGTTTGGTGCCAAGGATGTGACAGCTCATACCTAGCAAGAATTATAGCACTGTTTCAGTGTGTTTGAAACTGAGCATTTGTAATTAGGAATACTTAAAAATAAAAAAAATCGAGTAAAGTGCTGCTTCACTTGAGAATCTGCAGTAATATTCTGGCAAAAAAAGTACTTTGCATGTCAGATTCACAGACCACCAGTAGAGAATGTGCAAGAAGAAAGATAGTTTAAAAAAATCAGCAACTTTTATTAGACGAGTCATGTTTAATAATGTGGCAAGTTGTTACGTTAAACCATGTGAAAATTCTTGACGTGTGACAATTTATACATTTAACAGTGTTTAATACCTCTGTGGTACTTTTAATTGCACCTACTACAGTTTCTGCAAGGGAAGTGTGGTGATGGGTGTTAAATTTAAAGCAAAGCAATAGCACCATCTGGTGGTCTCTGCAAAGCCTTGGAGGGCTCGTGGCATCACTGGCACGTCCTGGGATGAGGCACGTACATTCAAAGGCAGAGGAAGTAGGATAACTATTTTTTCTTTCTTCCCCCCCCACCCTCAGTTGGATGTTTTGCAGAAAAAAATAAGTTTTCAGGCCTACTGCTACTTATTTAAACCTAATTATTACTTAGGTTTAAATGGCATGAGGCATGAGGACTGTTACGCACATATTTTAAGTTGGCTGGTTCATGCAGCAATGACAAATACATCTCGTGCTAGAAACGGGGCAGTGCTGTAGGCTGGGGAGTGTTTGTGCTTTGGGCTTTTTTCCTTTTTGATGTGTCATGAAAATACCTGTGGGGGAAAAGAAGGTTAAAAATAGAAAACTTCACTGCTGTTGCATTTTGGACAAAGAGTAAGGTTATCTTTGGGGACAAAATGTAATCATGGCTCTAGTAATACAGCTATAAGAAGTAGCTTTTTTTTTCATGAGAAAATGGGTGCAAAATGATGATGCCCTTGTATGTGATGGATGAAATCAGAGTGGGGCCACTGGGCTGCCTAGGATAGCTTTTCTGCTTATTTTCAGCAACTACTAAGCTATTTGTGCGGTTTTCCTCTTGGATACCACGTTATTCTGTATAACCCAAACTCTGCTGAATTCCGAATTAAAGCTATCGTAAGGTCTTCTAACAACTGCTTTCATTGTGCATTGGAATTGGAATGACACTGATGCCTTAGGTTTTAACTTTTATATTTTTCAAATCCTGTACTGCCTAGTGTGTAACTCGGAAGTTTCCTGTGGCCTGTGAGCTGCTGTTCTCTCATGCTGGTTAGACATAACAAACCATTCTAGGTCTGCTCTCCTAGATTGTCCCAGGCCCCAAAATATATAAACTAAGGCCTCTGAACAGGAGGGCAAACTTGGGCTAGTTACATCATTAACGGGGGTGTAATTGGAGAACTGATCCTGATATGCAAGTGGACCAAACTTACGAAAGTGTGAAGAACTCGTGACTCGGGGTCATCTTGGGTGTGGCCTTTGGCCTGCCCAGGGTGTACCTTTGAAGGCCTTCAAATAAATACCTGCCTTTATTGCCTTATTCTTGACTAGTCTCTGTTTTCAGGTGGCCACCTAAATTTGCATTCAGGACTACCTTTTGCCCTGTTACCTCTCAGCAGAAAAAAAAGCCGGCAAACTTCTGGGTATGGACAGACTCGGGGGCTGTGGGGAAAGATGCTTCCAAAGGAATGGTTCACCCACAGACTTGTGTGTCTCATCGTTCAAGGATTTTGTTGATGGGGAGGTGCTTGGCCTTGTCTTGTGGGGTTGGGGTCAGTGTTGCCTCATTATGAAGAAGCACCAAAGTCACTGGCTTCTCATCAGCTCCCACTATCATCTTGTTTCCCTTCACCTGTGCAAAGGGCCATTAGGAAGGGATGTGCAGGTGGGTGATACTGGGACACTGGTGACCCATGTCACTGCTCTGCTTGTCTCCTTTAACCCTGTCACTGTGAGAAAAGGGTGAGCAGGAGCAGCTCAGCTCAGCGGTGAGACTGAGGATGATGAGGAGCGAGAGGAAGCAACCAAGAGACGTAGAGAGAACAGCCACCTTGAGCCTGTTGTTGCCATCTCACTCACGATGGTGCCAGTGGCAGTCTCTGAAGGGGCCGTTACGTTCTCTGCGTAGGAGTGATGCAGAGGTGGGAGATGTTTGCATTTGATCAGGAAATAAAAGACTCTAAGGACTTTTTAACTTTCTTTAGAGAGGATCCTGCTGTTCTAAGCCATGCTTTGATATCACAGTCTAGATAAGATTCTTTTAAACTTGTCTGAAAATGGAGGGGAGCACAGAATTCAGCAGCTCCTGTAGTGACACATCTGGCCAGATGTTTTCAAGCTTCACACTGGCAAATAGTGATTTTCTGTTTGGAGGTAAGCACTGACTTTTCAGCTGTGCACCCTGAGGCTGCTCCAGCCTGAGCTGCAGATAGCATTCAGCATCTCTCTGAAGATCCTGTCACATTTTGAAATCATTCCCCATTCAGCACAGTCCAGTTAAATTGCCCTGTATGGCATCTTGGAAACCCTCTTTGTTCAAACTTCAGTGAGGGGTGGTTTTGTGAGGGTTTGAAAGGCTGTGGTTTTGCCTTACCTGCAGCCAGTTCAGGAAAACCTTTGGAGTAACTGCCAGAGGCCTTTAAAACTTCATTTAAATTAAAGACTACTGATAATTTATATTTGTAAGTTGCCTCTGACAGTGCCACCACATGTTCATGCATGACTCAGTTGTGTATTCTGAAAGTACAAATCTTTCATCCTTTGTTCAAAACAGAAATGCTGGCTTGGGTGTCTGCTCCATGTCTTGCAGATTTGGGGGCATTTTGGCTCCGTTTGTGCCATCTATGGTAAGATTATTTTTGAGTTTTTTATTTAACTCAGATTCCTTAAATTTCTCCCAAAGGCACTTTGTTGATTTTTGGTACAACATATGCTTATATTTCTTTTACAAAAAGTTTGTTTTATGAAAAGTTAAATAATGTCCACTCAATTTCAAGAATTAATGAATAAGACTTCTAAAAATACCTAGTATTTTATTGGTTTTTGAAATAAGTCTAATATTCTGTGTTGTGTAACTATTTCATGTGTTAGTGAAAGGATTGCCATATAATGCATTTGGTACTGCTAAGGCTCTGTGAGTATCTGAGTTCTCTTAGACACGTAAAAAAAGTTGTCATATGAAGGTGTTTCTGTGAAATGCTATTTTTTGGGTTTCTTTGCTCTACTAGTATATGGAAAATTGCACAAACTGCTGGAGTGACAAATCGTAGCATTTTGGTTTTGACTACAGTTTGATGTATTTTAAGAGCAGGAAAAAACGCTGTGCTTTTACTATGTATCTTGAATTTTAGAAATCTCTTAGTCCTTCTGTGCCGTTTGTGGTGTTTGGAATCAGCGGACTGTCAGCGGGGTTCCTGACTCTCCTCCTGCCAGAAACACTGAACAAGCCGACTGCTGAGAGCACCGAAGACCTGCAGAGTCACAGATACCAACTGCTCCAAAGTGAAGAGGCAGAGTAATTTGGTTTTTGGGTTTTTTTCCTGTGCCTTTGCATTATTCTCCCCTGTGCTGTATACAAGCCACAGCTGACTGTGTCTTGATTAGACTGTGCCTCAGTGAACATGTGCAGGGAGTTTCTAAAGCCATCTTCCTGCTGCGTTTAATGGAGATAAGATTTATTCCTTGGCTCTTAAGGATGAAAAAGGCTCATCACCTGTAGCAATCACCTACAGGCATTAAATTACATCTAAATAAATACTCTTCTGTTTCCTTAAGGAAAAGTCTAAAATAATCAAGGACAATACATCCAGCAACATTCCTGAGCTTTTTCAGTAAAACAATTAGGCATATTTTTCATGTATTGGATTGTGCCTCTTTGTAATGTTTATAGTAGAACATAATCTACTATTAATACACATCGGAAGAAGTGTTTTATCCTTCATCAGTCTCCTGAGTTACAGCCATTTAAAGGCTTTTCCTGTTGTTGGAATGCACTAAATTAAACTTCTGAAGTGGGAAACAAAATTTTTGTTTGATTCAACAGTAATAGAATAGAAAAAGTAAAGTATTGTAAGTTTGGGAATGGTTTCTCTGAAGAATTAGTTTTAAAAGGGAGGAGCAGGGAGAGGATTTCTATAAGAAAGGAATTGTTAGCTTAGAGTTAAGCAGGCTTAGTGTAGAAATAAAAGAATATGTGGTTTTCTTACTTTTTTTCGTGATATGCTATCTTGTTAATTATCTGGTAATTATTGAACTTAATCAGTTTAATCATACTACACACACTATTCTGCTGTCTTTTTATGCCTAATACACAGTAATGCTGCATTCAGCTGAAATGGAAAAAACCACCCCTGAGCTTCTTCAAATACCATTTCCCTTCTAATTCCTTAAATAATCAATGAATTCGGGTTTTCACATCTAATATTAGGCTATAAAATAGGACAAGAAAAATGCGACAACGCAAACATTTTTCAGTAATTATTTCTCTTCTGTCTGACAGGCAAACCAGTTAGAAGAAAATACTTGAGTGTGAGGCCTGTCTGGAAAATGAAGCCTGCATTGAGAAGCTGAAGGGCAGAGTCTTGCCACAGATATCTGATAGAAAACGTTTGAGGACTCATGTATAATGCTGTTTGTAGCATGCTCAACAGTTTTCATGTGGAGGCAAATGGAGAAGATGGAATAAGTTGATCAAAGCTTGTGAGAAAAGAGCTGACAAATCTGTGCATTAATTTAATGACTTAACAAAAGCATACTTCAGAGGTTTGGACTTCTCTACGGCTTCTTGAAGTGAAGTATTAATTTATTTTACAAAATGTAATTGCTAGCTTCAGATGAAGCTATAATGTTGCAATTGAAGTGATGTGTATAATTTAAAATTTAGATGCCTTCTATATTCTGTCAAGCTGGAATTCTGAAAAGGAGCAGCATCCAGTATATGCTGATTTTCTCTGCAGGATTTTTGTCTCAAAATTACAGTTTATGCCTCACGCTGTGAAGAGACCGAAGATTTCTATGGGTTGTTGACCTTACTATGTCTAGCATAAGAAACCTGAGCAGGAGATAAATAATAACTATATTGGAAAAACTGCCAGGACTTGAAGAGGTACATTTAAAGGAGACGATGAGTAACCTTTTAGAGAAAGGTTATTAAGTTCTAGATGTACATGTGGAATGAGAAAGAACTGAACATGAATTATATATTGTATAATATATATAGTGATGTATAATCCCGTATATGTCACATAACCAACTGGAAATTCTTCCTGCGAGGGGAACAGTGATTGGCTAACAGTTAATGTACTTATGTTGGAGTAGATGCATCACAGGTTTTTTGACGGCAAACACAATTTTGTTATTAAAAAAAAAAATTCTAACATCTGTATTATGAGTACTGCTTTTCCCAGGATGTTTACACGTGTTTTTTTGAAGAATACGTATATTGTTTTGATTTTGGCCCTTTAATGTACTGATGGGAAAAGGTTACTGCAAGAGGTCTGTATTTTGAGAAGTTCCACCGTTAAGGAATAGTTCTGCAGTTGAGCAAGGAAGTGTGTGTGCATTTTTATACACAGCTTGCTCTGCCTGGCTGCCTCACCAAAACCTGTGCTGAGCCCATGTGTGCTCCACCAGGAGCCTGATCAGGACCCCAGAAGCGGTGATCAGCTGGTGAGCAGGACAATGTTTGGGTAGTGCTGACATACAGGTGGATGGCACATGCACTTCCTTAACCTCCAGCGATAAAGCTGGATGACAAACACCCCACAGAATGTGCTGCAAACTTTTATCTTCTGATCATTTATTTATTCATGAGGATTAGAATTGAGTTTGGGATGTTTTTTTTTCCTAACTAACATTAATGCCTTCTATTGCATTAACATTTATAACCATAGTAACTATTACACCTCTTCAAAGGTATAATTGGGTCAGCAGGGATATGGTAAAGACCAAGTTTTGTTACTGTAGACTTCATTTTTTTTATTACAGGAAATAAAGTTTAATAAGAAATAGAATGAAATATAGTTGTATTCCCAAAGCAGAGACAAGACTCTGGAATAGAAGGATCGTAAAGGTACCATTATGTGGTGGGAGTGTATTTCTCCCTCCTGCACTGCATCAGTGTGTTTTCCCTCTTCCTTTAATTCAGTATTATGTGAAAAATGGGAAACAAAGATAATTTGCATTTTGAACATGCCTACTTCTGCTTTATGTGACCTGGAATTAATGAATTCTTTGCCTGGGGTGACTTTGCGAATTTGGTGGATTGATGACCAAAAAGCTCTGTGTCCTGAAAGAAGTTAATGATCTTTCCAGCAGCCCTGGCATGGCTCATGGTACCTGGTGCTCTTTGTATGAGCCTAGGCCAGTGTGGAAGCTGGTTTGGTACTTTGTCTCCAAGATATAAAAACCAAAATACAGACAGAAACGTCAACTTCCACTTCTTGCTTCTTAAGATTTTCATTCAATTTAACACCTTATTTACCATTTTACTTTAGATATCCTTGCTGCCTTTTGGTATTGCTGTATAAAATGATGCTATTTGGGGAAAAAAAAATTGTATTTTTCCAGTTTGTTTTTTCCAGTTTGGAAATAAGGAAATTATTTGCAGCTTTATTAGAAATATTTTCAGTTGGGCTAATGTCATCAGTGCATTGAATCTTAAGAGGTCCTAAAGTTAAAAAACTGTGTGTCATTCATAACTGTCTGTGTCATAGAAAAGGCAGCATTTTTTGTCAAATAACAGTGTTTTAGGGTATGTATCTTCCCTTAAAGTTTTGACTTTGTAGAATTGGAAGTTCTTCGTGTAGAGCAACTTCTTCCCCTGTGTTTAATAAGACAAAGCATTTGGTGGAGGGGGGAATGCCCTAATAAATTCTTTCCTCAGTGTTGGGACCATTATCCATTGCTTTCCTTTTCTCTGTAAAAAAACAAAGGGAGCTGAATTAATTCATGTGGCTTAATTATACACATTAGTTCATAGTCTCTAGTCTTAAGTATCACTTCTGGCTCTTTCCCCGTGCTTTATTTGTGTGTAGAAATTTGATTGTAATGTTGCATCTGCCCTGTTCATCTGTTTCTGTGTTAGAACAATGTCTTCAGTGTTTTAGCACTTGGTTGTGAAATTGCCTTTCTTTCCTGATCTGTTTTTAAACTGATTTGAAGTCTTCATTTCAGCATTTGAGAAAATTCTGCTGCTTTCTGGATTTTGTTTCAGCTGCAAATCTAAAGTTATTAAAAAAAAAAAAAA
>VXAZ01002138.1:678500-700648 GCA_013399875.1 Gymnorhina tibicen
AAAAAGCTGGCTATACTTAAATACATCTGTGGCGCTCACAGGTTGTCCAGAAAGGAAGTCTGAACTGATCCCAGCTTTTTCACTTTCTGTGTTTCATCTCTAATATTGCTGTCTTTTTCCCTAAGGTGTGCTGGGGTTTTTTTTCTGACTTGGGTGCTGAGCAGAGGTGAAGCTTCACTATTCATTTATACCACCTGCTTTTTAAGGCCATTTGCCTGTCATTAGGCAATATTTATCCTTTAACTCTTGATTAGGTTTGCTTAAGCCCCAGTTTCTATGGCTGCTGCAGTTAATGGCATATTTTGTGTTTTGTCTCACAGTCTGTCATTCCGCAGCCCTCCTGGAGACTGACTCAGCATGCAGAAGCAACAGGGGTTCAGCTGAATCTACCATGTCCCAGCTGGCAAATATCCTCTGCTTTCTTTTGTCATCAGCCAGTGATACACACCCCCACACCTTGTTAAAAAGCAGGCCAGGTGTAAAGGCAGAGCTTGAGTTCCTTTTTCCAGAAAGCAAATGTCGCCCAGTATTCATGTCAAGCTCATCTCAGTGATCTTTTTCATTATCCCATTTGATGTGTCATCAAAGCTGTTTCTTCCTTTGTTGGAGCACTTTTTTATTGCTTGAAGTGAAGGCTGTGGATTCATGTTTAGCATTTATCCTTTTAAATCTGAGTGAAGTACAAATAATCCTTTGCTCTGTTGTCTAATGCTCTTGCAGCTAAGCAGTATAGAAAGGAGGAGGCAAACTTCTCACACTACCATCTGTAACCAGCTAGTTCTGCCATTCAGTTTTTAGTTTGCTTGGGGCAAATAACTATCATGTATTACAGCATGCAAGAGATCTAATTTTTTCATGCAGTGAGTTACCAGCAGTTCACTGGAAAGGTTATCTTTTGTTGTATCACTTGCCACAGGAGATGTAAAATTTCCTAGCGATGATTTTGGGAGATGCAATCCTTTCATTAGAGTTAAATCTGTGAAAATAGTAGGCGGATGTGCTGCTACATGCTACAAGCATGTAAATCTGGGATGATCTTGTAGTAGCACTCTTGCTTTGCACCAAGACTAGTAGATCACAGTAGCTGCAGATGTTTGTGAGAGAAAAAGAATGTGGTTGAAGAGTAGTGGAGATTTGGGAATCAAGCAGTTTCCAACTCCTGCGTACTTGTGTTACGATCCTGCATTATGCCAGGCTCCTTTTAACTCTTGATATTGAACAATGACAGTCCTTTCTATACTTGGTACACCCTGAGTAGTCTCCTGGTTTAGGAAACCAGGTGATACTGGGATGAATAAACCAGAAGACAAAAAAGTTGCAGCAATTTGGATAGCTTTAGAAAGCACAGTATGGCTCTGCCTGGCCCAGTTTGACAGGGTGGGTTCCTACAGTGTCCAAAGACTCGAAAGTGTGTAGCTGATGGTTTTTCATCTTGGGAAGGAGTGTGTGAAACAATGCTTAGGCATGGAATAGCAACCTTGTCATGCTAATAACAGGAAGGCTGAATAGGCTGGCTGACTCCAAGTAACTTCAGACACTCGGGCTGAAAATTCCTCTACTGGTGTTTGTCTGCCAGGAAGCAGTACTGCCAACATTATGTTGAAAGGCTCTGGGAAAAACTGGTGAGTATGCAGGTTTTTTAAACTCATAAGGATTCTGCACCTGCAACAGCTCAGGTCTTGTTTGTCACAGCCTCACTCACATAATTTTTTACCTCCCTGCACATTTTTTCACTATTATCCCATCCACAGTGATACAGGGCAATTCTCATTCCTGCATACCAATGTGTGAAGGAAATGGACTGCAGTTTCTATTTCTAGCTCACCTAAGGAAACTAGAATCTGTGTACACAAAATGAAGCTGCTCCGTATATACCCAGGTTGAAAGAAATTGCTCTTTTTTTCACCATCCTGTATCTTGTTATTGGTCAGGTTTTAAGTGTTGGTGTCAATATTCAGTGAGAGCTAGCTCTGAGTGTTGCTGCAAGGAGCCTGGCAGCAGCGATGTTACACTCAGCTCCCTCTCCCAGCCTTCTGCTGCAGCTCCAGAGTTGTGTCATCTGTTTCAAACCACTTTAAAAAATCCTTACAATAGTATATATTACTGTTTGTACAGATGCCTAGTCCTTTTTTAAGGCTGCCTGATCCCATGATTTCGAGGCTATGGTATGACAGTTCAGTAGTCTGTCATTGCATTGTGTTCCTTTCCTTTTATCGTTTTAGATTTGCTGCCTCTTGGTTCCACAGCAGATGTCAATGATCGGGAATAATGATGGTGAATAGGAGTGCTTGACCTACAGATACACCTTGCAGTTTAATGCTATACATTTTGTATTGTCTGGTTTCTCATTTTCTGAAAATGCACCAGTTATTTTTCTGAGTGGTCACTTTTCCAAGGCCTCTCACCGTTATATCTGTCTATGTGCCTTGCTAGGGTAAGCAAATGGCTCAAAGTGTTTGTGTGAAGATACTCCCTCAGCGTGTGCCCACTTTTCCCTTGTGCTGATAAACCAGCAGCCATGGCCTCTGTGTGGGGCTGGAGCGAGGGGATGATCCTTTCTCCCGCTCCTCACCTGGAGATAACTTGGTACGTTAGACCTGGTAGTTCTTAAAAATAAAGCCAACGCCCCCCTCCGTCCTCCCTCTCCCCCCTTCCAACAAAAAAGAACCCCAAACAAAACCAAAAGCACCCAAATACAGGTAAAAATTGGGTTTGGAAATAAAAAAAAGGAAAACCAATGATTTACGCAACAGTTAGTAATCTCTGCTGAAGAATGCATCAGAGAAAAGTAATACTGGCAGCAGGAGGGCTCCTGCAGTTGTGGTCTTAACAAATTGCTATGGATCTGATTTGGCTATTTATTATTGCTAATCCTAGTGGTCTACCAGGAAGGATGGAAAATAATTACTAATGACAGATTTTAGTTAAAGTTAATTTATTGGTGGTGAGATTAATTGTGTGTTCCAGGTGTTCATCAGTTTAGCAAGACAACATTTAACTATCAAATGTTCCAATTACAGTGTGGTTAATTAAACATGATTAAGCTGTTGAGTTTACAAACATGCAGCTAATTATATATAATTACACTCACAGTAGCTTTATGGTATGCAGCATGCAAGATAGATGTGATATTTAAAATGTTTTGTAAGATTTTGAAAATCTGCTCTTGGTAAGAATCTGTCATATCCTTATACACTAATACATAAATATTGACAGCTTGCTGTGTTTTTAAGCTAATGGTCTAGGTCTTGTGTGGATTGGCAAAAGCTGGTGGTTCTTTGCTACTTAAATTCTTCTGGTTTTTGATGCTGCGTGATCAGTATTTGTCGGGCGCTGCCGGTGGTTGGATCGCCCTTAGCAGCAGCTCCACACAAGTTTGTTGAGGGGAAGGAGCGTGTCCTGGAGCATGGGCAGTCTCTGGGCACGGTTTGCAAGGCTGGGCTTTAGTGGTGGGTTTGCTGCGTTTCCCTGAGAGGGAGAGCTGGCCGTGCAGTGCTAACTGGAGACGTTCAGTCAGGGGCAGGGTACGGGGAGAGACCTCCTACCCTTGAAGCCAGTGCTCTAAAGCAAAGTGGAATCGCTGAAGTGAATAACGGAGGTGAATGAGTTACAACAGGTCCCTCCTTGACTTTTCCATCTCTGTCTCAAGGGGCGGGAGGCGCTGCCCCGGCCTGGAACCTCGGCGCGCCCCGGGGGCCATTAGGCCCCAACACGGTGCCGCGGGGGCCGGCGGCCTGACGGACGGCGGCCGGGGTCGGGGGCCCATGAACCGGGGCTTGGGCCCCACGAGATGGCGGCCGGGGGCCCCCACAAGATGGCGGCCGGGGGCCCCCACAAGATGGCGGCCGGGGGCCCCCACAAGATGGCGGCCGGGGGCCCCCACAAGATGGCGGCCGGGGGCGGCTCGCCTGCCGGGGAGACAAGCGTGTCCTTCCTTGTTTGACTCCATCCGTGTGTGTCTGAGCACTCAGGAGAATGTCACATTTGCTGCCCAGAAGATGTTTCACAGGTGTAATGGCTACACAGATGAAAACAATGAAGCGTCTTCAGTCCTTCTTCTTCTGGCATTCAGTTTCACGACCATCCAGTTGGAAATACTGCAGTAGTATCAGTCAGCAACTAGAAATGCATCGTAATACCAGGCAACTCAGGTAAGAAATCACGTACTTTTCTCCCTAGTAATCAGCATTAGTTTAATCATTAGTAATGAAATTAACTGAATGTCAGTAAATACATTTAAATAATTTTTAATGGTGCTTTTGAAATTTCCGCTTTACTTTATGCTGATAGAGGTGTTTTCTCTTGTTCTTTTTGCGTGGTGAAGTTTATATTGGAAAGGGAGAACAGTCCCTTCTGCAATGGCCCTTGGGTGGAGCCGGCTCTGCTCTTGCCCCTGGCCGTGCTGGGCTCCTGTCCTTTGTTCCTAGTAATTGGTAGAGAAATAATTTCTCTCCTGAAGGTCTACGAATGGCATTAGAAAGTTTAATCTTTTTTACTTTGTCTTTTTGTGAACGCTAAATTACGATGAAATAAAAGAGAATGAAAATAAAGCTTTATCTGTGCTTTTCAGACAGTTTTTATACTTGCCTCTAACTAGAAGTTTAAGAGAGCAAAATAATATTGACTAAGTGTCTGCTCTTTACTTAAGGGCTGTTGAAAGTTAATCAGTCAACTCGTGCCCTAAACAGTGTTAGCTTTTTGGTTCGGAGGGGCTGTGGAAAAACTCACCTGGCTTTTCTGGCTTTCAATAAAATGGCAGGGCTAGAAGCAAACTATGCTTGTTTGCCTGTGCCCTGATGGGATTAAGATGGGGTGCTGTACTTTGTGATGGTGTTTTCCTTGTATTTAATTGACCATTGCAGGTTGTGAACAGCCCATTAGCTAATGTATTTATGTGTCTTTAGGCTACTGCCGAGTGGCTGATAGTATCTTCATCTTGCATTTGTTACAGAAAAGCTTAAGGTAATTTGAGTGAGTTTGGGGAAAGCACAGCAAAAAGGCAGGAAGGTGGGTTTTCTTGTTGTGCTTATTAATATGGAACCAGAAGTTGAAGGCTTTGTTCGAGAGCATTAAAATGCATAGACTTTTAATGGAATTGCAAGAGAAACAACTTCTAATTCCTATTACTCAAGTATTCTGTCGCTGAATCTTTGTTCTTGAAAAAGGAACAGGGATGTAAAAGACCTTCTGACCTCCAGACCTCCTCCGGTGCTGTAGCTCACCTCTGAACAGATCAAAGCAGGACTAGGCAGGGAGAAGGGTGACCTCTGGCTTTGGGACAGCTGTGGGGAGATTAGGCTGGAGAAAAGAGCCTGGTGATTTCTGCTTCTCTGTCAGCAGTGTGGATGAAGGCTTCTCCCCAGCCCGAGTGTGAGCCATGACCCTTTATATTGCCTTACTGAGATGTAAGGATGCCTGTTTGCATTCATGTAGTTTATTAGTTGTAGATGTTAACAACATTAAGGTTTTCCATTTATGTTAATACACGTGTGTGTATTGTAGCAGGATTAGATGGTTTTCATTTAGAGGGTTTTTCTCTGCTAAAAACCCCACAAACACGCTCCCCAGCCAGCCACAATTTTTCTCCATGAATTTTTAAAAGCCATCCAAGGAGCCTGTTTATCTAGTCTGGAATAAATTGCTCCAGATGGAAGGGGTCTTCCTATCTGGCCTCTGCATCCTGCCTGAGCTGCTGGTCCCATCCTGTTGGGATGGCAGTCCAGCTGTGCTGGCAGCAGTGCCTCACCTCTGCTACAGAGGGGGTGCGGCTGCCACCTTCTCAAGAAAGGCCACAGTTATTTGGGGTTATAATTAATAAATCTTCCAAAATGTGGGTTTGGTCTGCTTTCCACTATACCCTAATTGCATTAAATGTAGTGGAATGTGAAAGGATGGTGTGATGGAAAGGGGAGAAAAAGGAAGGTTTCAAAACAGGCTTGACCTTGGAGCTCCAGTTTACTGCTTTGAGAAGGAAACCCGTGCTCTTGCCTCACCCTGGGTGCCTCCCTGTTCAGGTTTGTGGCTTTGCCTGTTGGATGATGGGTGTGACAGCTGGACTGATGCTTTTAATGTTGCTTGTTTAGAGTGTGCAGTCCCCTTTCCCTCCCTCCTCCCAGGGAAGCTGCTGTCTGGTTTTATCCAGCTTTGGTTTTGAGGTGTGGATGCTGGGTGAGATCTTTGCCTTCGGGTTTCTGGGACCAGCTTAGTGGTGGAGCAAGCTAAAGGTTATGTTTGCCCAAACCCTACTAAAACAGTGGAGGGAAAAGAAAAAGAAAATACAGCAAAATGCATGAAAACCTTGAAGAAACTCCAATGAAGCCACTTAATGACCGAGGAAAGGGCTGAGTAAAAGGCAAAAGAGAATTACTTGAGAACACCAAGTAAATGGCAATGAAATGTTTATGCATGAGCATATTGGTGAAGACTTGCTCTTTGCTTCCAGTATGTGGGTAATAAAAAAAATCTTGAGAAGGTTTTTGTTCGATTGTGATTATAACCAGATTTGTTTGAGCAGAGAGAGAAGAAATGGAAAGAAAAATAGATAAAATAAAAGCACCTGACTGCAGCAGGCAGTGAAGGTGAGCAGGAGTGGGTTGATGGCAGTTTGGCCTCATCCTCTTCTGCACTAAGCCAGAGGGTGGTTTTGCCCTTGATGTCCCAAAGGGGATTGTGTCACCCATCCACATGACTGGTGCTTTTTCTTAATTACTCCGAAAATAACGGGATGTGATCACAGGCCCAAGAGAGCAGCTGGAGACTGCACACATGTGCTTTAGTCCTTATTTTGCCTTTGGGAGGCATGAGGTGCCAGGGGCAGCTGCAGGGCTGAGGAGAGGCTGGGGTGCCCCAGGCTGGGCAAGGCCAGTGCCAGCAGCCCTGTGGCTTGAACCTCACCCAGCCCCTCAGCCCTGCCTGAGGCACCTTGGGGGCATGGAGGTGAGAGGGAGGGAGCACTGCCAGGAGCCAGGAGAGGCACAGGAGTTGGGAGTGAAGGAGACAAGGATGAGTTGGGGAAAAGGGGATAAGGGAGAGTAATTTATTTTTGTTTCTTGCCATCCAAATCTAGTTTAATTGGTAAGAAATAACATGAGTTTTCCCCAAGTTGTATCTGTTGTGCCTGAGATGGCAATTGGTAGGGGATCTCCCTGTCTGTATTCATGTTTGTATCTTCACCCATCAGTTTTTTCACCAGGTTTTCTCCCCTGCTTTGCTGAGGAGGGTGAGTTAGAGAGTGGCCAGGCACGAATTTGGCAGCCACAGAGAAATATTTAATGGATCTGTAAAACGTACCTGTGGGGGGGTTTAGAAGTAGTAGTTCTGGTTCTGACCACTTCTGGGATCTCTTGTGCTCTCCAGCATGCAGGTCACAAGGAGCTGCCCTGAGGCACTGGTTCTCCAGGTGTGTCAGGAACAGCAATGGAAATTGTACCACACAGCAGCCCATACATGCAACTAGATACTAAATTGTCTGCCCTGAGGCAATGGGTGGATCGCTTACATATATATTAATGTGTACTTCCTAAAAAGTATTTCTCCTTTTTAATTTTTAAAATGGATGTATTTGCAACAGGTGGTTTTGGGCCAGCATTTTGCTGCCTCTGGAAGAGGAGGAACCACAAGCAATGTGGTGCAGCAGAAGAGATGACAGCCCTGACAAAATTCATGCCACATTGGTAAGGCCAGAGAAAGAAGTTGAGAAGCACATAGATGCTATTAGCCATCAGGGTTTGCATATCTGAATATGCACAATTCACTCACACTCACAAACGCTACAAAGCCAGAGTTTTAACCTGGCAGGTCTCTCTAGGCTGCATTCCCACTGAGTTTGGTGGTATTTTAATAGGTCTTGGGTGTGTGAGTGAGAACAGGATGTGACCTGCTCTTAAGCAAACACAAAGCAGTTAAAAATTGTGGAAAGGATGATCCTTACTGTTGCCTAGTTTGAGATGCTTGGTACCCGGGGGTGTGCAGCAGCTTCTCCTTGGAAATGGAAACACTAAATCAGGGAGTGCATTTTGTGGGAACTGCAGGTGGCAGTAGAGGCTAAATTTTACAGAAAAGATGTTTGAAACTGCTGTTCTCCACAGTAACTTGGCATATGGCAAAAATTGGCATCTCTGCAAGAGCCTTCTCTTAAAGCCAACACTCCCTGTTTTTAAGGACTTGTCAGTTCCTTTCAGGTGCAGTGTTTTCAGTAAGCGTAATGACACTTCCCGCTCCCTTTGGAATGCCCTGCATTGCTTTTCCCTGGTGGGGGGAGGGGGTTTTAGCATTTATTCCACAGCATTTGCAGTGCTCTATAAATGTTCATTGAGCTATGCTTTGATTTACTGTGGTCCAACTGAGTAAGTAACTTATGTGGTATATTACTTATATTTACCACAATCAAAATTGTGTCTATTTGAATTTGAGCAGTGGGTCAATTGTTCTGATTTAACCATAGCCCTTGAAGTCCTATGTTATACAGAAAGACCTTGAACAGATCTGAGTGAAATTAAATACAGGGTATTTTAGCAGTGTCAGTTTGGTTTCTAGTCACTGAGAACACTTTAATTCAACAATTAGCAAAGAAATAATGAACAGACCTTTGTCCCCTGTGCTCTATGTATTTTTGGCTTAGGAGTTAGTTACCTGTCATCAAGTGCTTTCCCCTTTAGGATATGCATTTATTTGTCTGGTCCAGTCAGAATAAAGACTGTATTTAGGTTTATTGCACATCATGGGAAACTTGAGAGAGACAAAGCACTGAAATAAAGGTGGGCTTGTGTGGGTCAGACAGCCCATTGCATAAACAGACACATGCCGGTGTGCTCTGTGTATGCTGGGATCAGCTGGCAGGGTGTGTTATGTGCATGGGTATATTTTAAGTTAGGTTATTCTGGCTTATGATTAATCTGGAAAAAACTTTCCCAAACACCTAAGGTTGCTATTTCTAAGCTCTGAGGTGAGACTTAGTACAGACAAATCAGTGTTTAAAAAGTACTAATTGCTGCTAGTGATAAAGTTGTACCATAATAAGTGAAAATCCCAGAGAGACTCATGCTGATGAGGCAGGGTCAGTTCAAAATCTGCAGTAAATGTTCTTGGTAGCATGTTTTCCAATTAAAAAGCAATACTAAAATACTTAGATGTATTGCTGGGAATGAAATACTTCTCTGGAGCTAATTGATTTTGTTGGTAGTTTTTTAGATGTATGCTAGAAGACAACAGATAATTTGGACTGTGAAGGACTCATCTGTGTTTTGAGAGCCTTCCCTGGCACAAAGCACTCTGATGCTGTTTTCCCCCCTTGTGCTTCATCCTTGGTGTTGAGTGCAGATTACAAGCCATGTATCTGCACATAGCACTCCTGGTCAGAGAGGGAGTGTCAGGGAATGTCTGTACGGGAGCCAGCGCTGTTGGAGAGCACGTCCCAGCCTCCCAATGGGAAATACCAGCATACACTATGATGTACAACTGCATTACCTATTAAAAAGCGATTATTTAGGGCATGTAGCAAAGAAAGCACCTTATAAATTAAGCAAAGAACAAGATGCATTTTAATAACTGTTCCTGTGTAATGGGAACTCTCGGAGTGTGCATATAGTGTTTTACTGTCAGTATGCTGCTCTTGGGGAGGAGACTGGGGAGGGGGCTCAGAAGGGAAAAAAGGTGTTCTGTGCACATATTCAATCACAGTTTAAAGAGAATTAACTCAAGCTGCAGTCATGAGCCCTTCCTATTCCCTTTTCACAAACATTTGTCTGAATTTATTTGGCTGAATAGCTCTTGAGAGCAAATGCCAAGGTTGTGTTGCCTGCCCTGAGTGCCAAACTTGACTTGCATGCAAGAATGTGCCTGTGCTTGTCAAATCCAGGGAGAGCTAGAGTGCCCTGTGATTTACCTTGACAATTATAATCAAAGCCACACAGCTCAAATGATGAATGTTTGATCTTCAGAGCTTATAATAAACACAGAGAAGAAACACCCCAGAAGCTATTTTATTGAATAAATTTAAATAATGCATTAATTTTAGAAAATAATTGCATATGAGTAAATGGCTAAGTTAATCAAAGAATTAATTTGTTCAGCTCTTAGGGATATGTAAAAACTTAAATAATGTGTAAATACCACATTTGGCATGTGCAAACTTACCACAAAATATGAGTTGGATGTAGTGCACACACAGCTGAAGAGAGACTAAGCAAATATGTTTTAACGATGCTCGATGGGGGGCCAGTAACCATCAGGCTTGGGAAGGGTATAGGAAATTGCACCGTTTCAGTGCATCAGATAATGCGTATTTCCCCCAAGACTAAGCACTTGGTGTTGACTCCAAGTCGACACCATGCATGGAGATGTGCTGGTGACACACAGCCTTCTGGCAAAACTTCTTGCCTGTAATAAGTTAAATGCAAGGCGTGCCTTTGTTTATAGAGCATCCCAACTGTGCAACTTGGCTGGAAAAGAGAGAAAAGGGAGAGGTGCTGCTGGGCATATGAAATGCCCCTGCAGTGGGTGCCAGATGATGGGAGGTGGGTGAGGCAGCAGATCACTGTTTGCCACTGCTGCCTCTGGGCTCAGTGCTGGCGAGCAGCACCCATGCAGCGCAGGCAGGTTGGGATGGCGCTTTCCAGAGGCTCCCTGGCGAGCTGGGGAAAGTGTTCTGGGAAGTTATGAACTGAATTTAAGGCGGCTCTGTAGCAAATGTGCGTCTGTTGGCAGACGTTGAGGGCTGGCACCAAGCTCTGGTGGCCTTTGCTGTAGTTTGGCCACCCCTCAGAGCCCATCAGGGTGTGCAGGGTCACTGCAGCTGTACTGAGCGAACAGAATGGTGGTGTCATGCCTACACAAATGACAGCACAGAAAGTGGGTATTTAAAGTTGAAGTTAATGTGCCTCTGGTCCTCCTGTGCCTGCTTTGTGTACGTGATATATTCATGGCGAGAAGTGCTGTGTTCTTTCCTAGACTGACAGGAGATTTTCATTTCTTACAAAGTACCAGTCTTGATCTGATTTAGTTATTTCTGTCCTGGCATGTGGCAGTGGTGTGGTATATTAGCAGTCTCACAGCAGTCTTAAGTAGGCTCAATGAAATTAATGTGAGTATTAGTCAAATACTGTCTGACAATTTTCTTAGGCTGTACTCTGACAAGAGTTGTGGTTGGGAAATTATGATTTTCTTATGTTATTTCATTTCACTTAATATTGATGTGTGGGGCGATGTATGCGGTGGTTATTTTTTAGAGTAGATTCTTTATCTTGACTCAGTCAGGGACTGGAGTCTGGTATTTGTATTAAATATTGTATCAAGTGATTTGCAGTAGCTGTGGGGTTTAGTGGGATGAGAGCTATTTGTTTTTACTCAGAAACCTGTGGTTCCTTTTGTTAGGGCTTTGGATTGCTTTTATGCTCCATTCTCACAGGAGAAATGCAAATGCTGCTGAAAAATTATATTTTGATTACAGACAAAGATACCAAAAAGCATTACAGAAGAAGTTAGGTTTGCCTACTTTTTGCCGGATTTATTTTGAAGTAGAGAAATTACATTTCATTGCCCTTCTGCTGAGGAAATAGCACACAGAAGCTTGGATGAGAAATGCAACTATGCAGCCACTGTTGGCCTGGGCTTTAGTGGTCCAGTCCTGTAGGACATTACAGAGAGAGATCCCAGGGAGAGCAGGACCTAACGGAGGTTTTGGGTGGGATGTGGGGAAAACAGACTCTGCATGTGAAGAAGCCAGGACTTGATTTTTTGAACCAGGACTGGCTGAGGGGGCTGTGTCTGAGCAGGTGAGGAGGGAGGTGGTTGAGATGTTTGCTCAGGGCTGCTTTTCCCATAAGCAGGAGCCAGCAGGCTCCAAACTGGAGTTCCCTATGGCTTCCCTTTCGTTTTGTTGATGGCTCTCACTTCTTGCTCAGCCCCAGTGTGGTGCTGGGGAAAACTCCCTGCAGCCTCACCACGCTCCCTGCACACATAACCTTCTCTTCCTCCTTGGTTTATTCATCGTCACTCATTAAAGTAAATTTATGGATTTAATGCTGCACCCCCCTGCGAGGGGGTGACCCTGTCCTTGGGCAAGGCTGTGCTCCCGGGTCCACGTGACACTGTCTGGATGTGATGCTGGTTACTTCCCTGGCTTGCCTGGCTTTCTTCACCCATCGAAGCTTCTGAAATACACATCCTTTGGATCTCACTGTCACCAGGTAATCTGATCAATATAGCAGATGGCTGCTAAAATTCACGTGGGCCCTTGGAGCTGACACAGGAGGTATATTACATTATGGACTGACCTGTTGCACCTTAGGTTATTTCCTTATTCATGCAGAACAGCTATTTTATTCTGTCCTGCATCTCCTGAAGAAGAACAAGGAGAAGTAACCAGAGCATTTTGTGGAGGAAAAAAGGACCTTTTTAGCCTATTGAAAGACATGCAAACTCCATTTCATCTTGGCTTATAAATCATCGCTAGAAAAGTTCCGTAGTTCTGCTTTTCTTGGTATCTGGTGCATTAGGAACAGAAAACAGTGCATTTAGTGTTATGTACTTAAATGTGCTGGCATTTATCTATTTAGCCATGTTTACTAGAGTAATTACAAGTCAGATTAGGTGTGATGCTTGCTGACCTTTAAAAAAGGGCCCAAAACAAAAGGCAAAACAACATTTACAAATGTTATGCTGAACAAACCCTCAACTACTTGTCACGATCTCAGTATTTATTCATGTAAGGAAAGCAAAAGGCTTGATGAAGACAAAAGGTATTCTAGTATGTCCCAGTAAAAATTTCAGCTAAAGTGACTTGGAAAGAAAAAAACCCAGTGCAGTTTTCTTCTGTGATAGCTAGGGGAAAAAAGCAATCCTTCAACTGCAATTTTGAAAATACAGAATAATCAGTGCTTGCAGCAAAATTAGGATTCCCCTGGTATTTTTCAATTGTGACTTAACTCTTAAACCCTGTTAAATACAAGTTTGTTATTTAAATGTGAAAATAACTTGCGGTAGCACAAGATAGAAATTGGAACTCAAAATATTCATATTGGCTCTTTATCTACTGGTTGTCTCCCATGGAAGCAATTAATTTGAGCACTTGGATATTTTCATGCATTCAGTGAGATGGTTTTATACAATTTACATAGAGAAACTGTTTATTTCTACGTTACATCTGATACACTGAAGAAACTTCCCCACAGTGACATTGCAGGCATTGCCTGTTGAAGTTTCATGGAAACCCTGCATTCCTGCCTTGCCTAGTGGCTGCCCCAGCCCCTTCCTGGCATGAGGAAAAATTCTCTTCCCATCACAGAGAACTGCAGCTGGGGGGGCCCCTTCAGTCCCAGCTTGGGGCAGCTTGTGCCCATGGATGAGTGTGAAACCCAGGCAATTTGGGTAGCTGGAGAAACCGCTGCTGCTTTTAATTTGGGCTGAGGCCAGGGGCTGCTGCAATGGGGTGGCAGAGCTCCTCTGAGGATGGATATCGGCTAACTTTGGCAGCTTTGGGATGACTCTATTCCAGAATAGAAAAGTTTTCCCAGGTGTCAGTATTGCCACAAATGATCCCTTGCATCTGTCCTTGTCAGCTGATTTGGTTATGGAGATTTGCTTGGTTTTGTCTCCCCTGAACATCCATATATATGAGAGAGAGATCTTGTTAATTTTCCTCCATCAAATGCAGTGTCTTCTCAGCATGGGTCCTGTGCATATGTGTTCCCTTTGGAATGCTTTAATAGCATGGACGAAAAAGCAGACATTATGGCTGGGCAACAGAACTGTGATACAGGTTTTAACTTTAATACTACTTTTAGACTGTTTTCCCCACACCATCTGTAGTGGGCTGTAATTTCTTCTTCCCTTTTACCAGGAGCACTGGAACCCCTGCTGCTCTGTCACTGGTGTCATTTCTCTCCCAAAGGACAAACTAAGGCTGATTCTCCTTTGGATGAGAGTCAACTTCTGTCCCACCCCTGCCTATGCAAAACTGTATATGCTCACCCTGGTATTTCACAGACTCTCGTCTGTGACCAGTTGCATTTCCATGGTGCTATCAGATCTATTCCGAGACCACTGCCTGTTCTGCTTTCCCAGAGGACTCACCCTGGCGTTCCCATTGAGGCTTAGTCAAGGAAGGACAGTGTGCTGTGGGACAGCACGCTGACCGGCAGTAGCCCAGTACCTGAGTTACAGGTCTCAGGGTATCTTCTTTTTTGTCAAGCAGGATCCTCTTGTTTCTCAAAAATACTTCATGATGAAAAATTACTTTGGATTGCTTGGGCATCACACTTTTTGAATAACTGTTTGAGAAAAAAGTGGGTTCAGTGTTGCCCATTGGTTGTAGCTTGCAATACATTTTGGAAAATAGCTCCTGCTTGGCATTTAAATTCTGTTGCTTATTCTGGGTGCACTGTTTTGTCCAAACACCCACAGCTGAAGATTATGGGCATTGCAGTAGCAAAGCCTAGCAATTACATCCCCTTTCCTGTGCCAGCCCGGAAGCTAATCCCTTTGTCCCTTTGTTTCTCTTCTTTGTTCCCTGATAAAAAGGAAAATGCCTCTGGCCTGTCACCTTGGCTTTACGTTTGAAAAGTTCTGCATGCTTTTTTAAAGATGGACAGAATTTTCCATAGGGAACTGGCACCACATCATGTCTGCAGGACCTCTGTCCTGAGGCAGACACTGGATTAATGTCTTTCACACAAATTTAGAGGCACGTGCAGAGAGGGAGAGCAGATCAATGTTTAATTATGCAAATAGTCTTCTAGGCTTTAATATTAAACTGGCATAAACCTGTCATAACAGCTAGGCTGGCGACAGGCCGTGAGTGAGCTGCTGTGCCTGGGTGCTCCATTAGTGGAGGGGACACAGTGGATGTGGGTGCAGGGGGTCAGGGACTGGTTGGCAGCTCCTGGCATTGCTGGAGAGCTGCCCAGAGGGCTGAGCTGCCCCCAGCTCTCACTCACAAAGGCAGAGATGAAGTTTCTGGGTGAAAACTCAGTATATGGGTCTGGCTATAGTATAGCTGTGTACTGTGTTGTTAGTCAGAGCTCTCTCAGTGTTGGTTCAGGCTGTGTGTGGCTCACCTGATGCAGATGTATGAAGACACTTGTCTCTAGCGCTCTCCTGGCAGCTGTGGCTGCAGTGACTTGCATGGTGAGGGCTGTGAAGGGAGAGGTGCTGCACTCTGACAAGCCTGGGCTTGATCAGCCTTTTGTCATGAGGAGCTCATTTAACTGTGCTGGACTTGATGAGCTTGTGTGGGAATCCAACTATGAAATTTCCTCTCGGCGAGTGAGTGCTTTGCCAGGAGGGTGGGAGTAAGCTCCCTTCCTTGTGGGGCTTCCCTGCAGTTTGTAAGCACTGTCCATGGAGGGTCTAAGCTTTCTGGAGGATGCAGATATGTATGCACAAGTGTTACGATGATGCAAAAAACTGCACCCAGTTGCCAAACTTGACATGCTTTAAAACGTTGTTTCTCTTAACTCTGTAATATGGCACCTTTTCTGTTTTAATTCAAACCTTCATGGCACCATGCATACTTCTGCTCATTTTATCCCTCTATTTTGGCATCCCTGTGTCTCACCAAATTGCTGCTGAGCCCCAGGAATTGCATTACAAAGAAATTTTAAGGAAGCACATGTATATATTTTTCTTTTTAATCTCTCCTTTTTTCCATTAGGGAGTCCCCCCAGGCTTTGGTGCTTTTGCCCAGTGCAGTGGCGAGGCACACAGTTAATATGGCTTATGTGTTTGTCTTAAAAAGGGTGGTGCTGAAGCTGTGTGGGTCTCCCTTTCCTGTGCTAATTTGTGGGACCTTTTCTGCTGTTGTTGTTTTCAGTGTTTCATTTTTATAGCCTGCTGGATCCTCACGTGGGTGAGCAGAATTGCTCATCCGTGAGATCCTCTGAGGGACATGGTAGAGCGGGTACATTTCTGATATCCCGTTTGCCTGGTGGTTGTGTTCAACCTGACTCTTGCCTTGCACTGTTAAGATAATGGAGGAGGAAGAGGAATATTGCCTGCTGCTGTGTTAGATTAGGTAGTGATTTTTTAGCTCTCACAAGCTGTATCAGGTTTGTTTCAGTGCCCACACAGTGCCTTGATTCACTATCAAAAGAAAGTCTTGAATTATGCAAAGAGTAAGGTACGAGCGGCAGAGCTACTGCTGAGCATGGTTTTACATTGCCTCTGTTGCATATTCATTGTAATCAAAGATCACAACTTTGTTTTCTGGAGTTAAAATATTTTTTGGTAGCCTAGACAATTCCAGCCTGCACAATATGTCTTGATACAAATATCCAATAGTTCTGTTACTCTAAAGCCTGGTTTTTTAGGCAGTGGGCAGAGTGAAAAGTGAAAACACAAGTCATGTGGTATTTTGGGTACAAAACCAGGCACTTCAAAATGTTCATTCTTGTTCTTTGCCAATTCTTAGTTTAGAAGTCTTTGCTGTTAATGCAGTTCAAAGCCAGAAGATGAGCAAAGGCAGTCCTATACACAAACTGAGATAACTGAGTTTAATTGCCATCCACCTGTTTCTGAGGTACCCGTCTGAGGTATTTATTATGAGGAGAGCTGTCATGAGGTGCATGGTAGAAAATGAGAATAGTTGTCAGTGCAGGTTTGTAGAACTGTCTCATGCTTGAACACTTGCTGGGGAGGGGGAGGCTGGTTGTGTAACGAAAACACAGACAATGTGTCTGGTTGTGAAGGGGGATGGTTAGAGATGAAGTAGAGCCAGGATTTGCCTCTTTGCTTTTATGATATGCTAAGGCACCTGCTATTCCTTTGGGGTCTGCATGTTTCATTAGGAGGGTTTTGCAGTAGGGAGAGAAGGTAATTGAAAACATTTTGGGCTGTGACAATGAGCTCTTCCCTCTAACAGAATCATGTTTTGCTGTTTTCACTCTCAGCTTGCTGACAAGATGATAAAAGGTAGCATGGTGTGTGTGCCTTGGTAAATAGTGCCTTACTTCCAAAGATCTGTGGGTAATTTATACAATGCTCTGCTTGAGAAGGAGGGGACAGAGTGGTGAGGCTTTAACATGCTGATACAGGGAGAGAGGGATTGCTGTTTAACTAGGGAGTGGTTCAGGGGGTAGGCAGGATAAGAAAGCTGGATTTCTGGGCATCTCATTCTGTTTGGCCTCAGGTGTGGGACAGTCTCAAAGGCTCTTGAGGCTGCCAGTGAAACCCGTGCTGAAACAATGCTCCTGACTGGGGTGCCAACCTTAGGGAGCAGCTGCTTGAAGGAGGCTCTGAGGAAGGGAGGGAATGTTAATTCAGAGGATTTTGATCTTTCTGGTAGTTTTGTGCTAAGTAGTGGTATCCCAGTGAAGTATAAAGAGGCAGCATTGGTGGTTGGTTTCCTTGCTGCTGTTGAAGGAGGGTGAGATCTAAGGAAGGATTCTTTCTGATGCCTGGTGGTAGCTGAAAGCTTAGACTGCAACTCCATCGCATCAGCAGATGGACATATGTGAAGGTGAGGAAGAATATAGATGTTAGCAGAGCAAGCATATGGAGAAAGCAGAGAGGCCAGGAAGCGGGGAGGAATTAACAGATGGGAGGTAGAAAAATAGTGAGCGAGGTGGAAGGGGAGGAAAAGCCTTTCTGCCAGACACATCCTCTTTTCCATTCCTGGGAGAGGCTGTTCCCCAGCGAGGAGCTCGGGTACCTGCAGATGGCAGCTGTGACACAGGAGATGGAGTTTGCCAGGTCTCAGGCAGCAAAATAAAGACCAGTATGAATTCACAGGTAAAAAACAGCCACATTTCTCAGTCAGCAGTCTGTGTCTGTCTGTGCTGCTGGGTCCCTGCTGCAGAAGGGCTTCCAGAGAGCAGACCTGAGCTTCAGACCAGGGGCTGTGTGGCTGTGATGCCTCTCTGTCAGGGTCACGAAGGAACCACAACTACATCCTCATAATCCACTTAGTTAAAACAGCTGAGAAAGCAGAGGAGGAGTATCAGGCACTGCTTTCCAGCTGGCTGATGGCTGTAGCGTGGAGAATGAGTTAAGAGAACTACAAATGCTTAGAGGAAAGACCTTGCAGGGTTTCTCTGTTCAAACCTAAATCCTTTCAGCTGGTCACTGGGTGTGGCATAGCCCTGTTGTTGATGGTAACTCTGGGCACAGGCAACGAAACATCCATGGTTGCTTGGAAAAGCCCTTAGAGGAAAAAGGGCTTAAAAACTTGAATATGACAGTGGCAAGAGCTCTTAAATGAAAAATCAACAAATGGTGTTATGAATGAGCAAAGGATGACCTGGCAAACCCTTTCTCTTATCCCAATGGCATCTCTCTTTTCCTCTTTACTGCTCTGTTTTTATGTTCTGTTTAAGATCATGCAGACAACAGACAATCAGACAAGGTTTTGCAGGGAATATTAGAAATAAGTGTTGTATTTTGGGGTTTGTGCAATTTGTGCGGGTTTTGGCAGCGTAATAGACCAGTGCATTTTTTTCAAAACCACCTCAATCCTAGTTGCTCTTACTGTGGATCACAGAGGATGAAAGTAAAGTGATCTGATAGCTGCACCTTATATATGATGCATTTGAATACATGTAAACACATACTGATACTGCAAACTTGCAATAAGAAAGCTAGGAATGCTAAAAGTAGGCTGTTTGGGGAAACATTTTTGATTTTGGAGGCTGTTCCCAGCTAAAGCAAGGTGCCTGGTCAGCCATCCAAAATTGTCAGATTCTATGATTGTGTGGTGCTTCGGTCTAAGCAGCCCAGACTGTGTGGCTGCTCCCCACAATGCCGTGTGTGATGTGTGTGCTCAGCACTGCCCTCACAGGAAGGTTTTGAGTAACTCATGAGGTATCTGCACCAACCATAAACTCTGTCTATCCAGATTAGGTTTGAACTCAAGTGCACCTTTTAGGCCACTCTAAGGCCACTTCATGGCCTAGATGGGAGTATAAGTGAATCTCTAAGAGATGATCAGATCCCTGTGGTGTCTGTACACATTAGGGCCGAGTGCTCTTAAACTCTGCTGCTGTATTTGGTTGTTCACATATCTCTATTTAGAGCACAGGTAAGAGCACACACTGTTCTCCAGTCATTCCTTTTGTTTCAAAGAGCAATAAATCAGGCAACTGTTGGTTTTATAACTTGTAAGGACTAGAAAAATCATGTGCATTTCTGTGTCCTGAGGAAGTTAACAGTAAAAGTTTCTCTGGTGCTTCCTGGTTTGGAAGTGAGCTTGGGCAGACCTGTGGTAAGCTGCCTTATGTGTTCCTCTATGGCTCTTGGAGTGAATGTCAGAGAGCAGCAGAGCACAGCTTCGCTACTTGAAAGCTTTAAGTGTCTTACGATAACCTCAATTTACAGCTATTTGGAAAGGATGCAGCAGAGCAGAGCAACTTGGGGAACCCCTGCTGCAGACAGAAATTTGACTTCAAGTAGTAGGCACAAGCTCTTGCTGTGGCTGCTGGCAAGGAGCTCACAGCCTCTATTATTTGATGGCTGAAAGCATCTTACAGCTGTTTAAACTTACAGCAGTTTGAGGAGAAAGCAGCAGAGTGGAACACATTGTTTATACGGGTAGGATGAGCCCATGTGAACCTGGGCTGTGTGCCCCTGACGGGTTTGTCATCTCCAGGGCCGCCCACCAGCAGCTGGGCTCATCCCAGCAGTCCTGAGCTGCAGGATTGGGATTTGTGCAGTGAACAACATGATCGTAAAAACAACAGCTTTAAGCAGAGGGCATTAGCATTTGGTAAATGAGGAAGCACAAACCCAACCACAAATGCTTTTCGCCAGAACAAAACATGCCAAGGAACTGTTCTTCCCTGAAATACCAGCCCTGAGGAGCTCTTACCTCAGGCTGAAGATGTAGCTGTCAAGTTAAATGAGTGTGACTTCATCTGAGACAGTCTTTTTGCTGCAGGTGTGTGTGCAAGTCCCTTAGGAGTCAGGACATATCCTTTGGGCACAACAGGTAGCAGCCAAGAGCTTA
This sequence comes from Gymnorhina tibicen, assembly GCA_013399875.1. Classification (NCBI taxonomy): domain Eukaryota; kingdom Metazoa; phylum Chordata; class Aves; order Passeriformes; family Artamidae; genus Gymnorhina; species Gymnorhina tibicen. The sequence continues at coordinate 698,434 of VXAZ01002138.1, forward strand.
TGTAAGTATGGAGTGGTGCCTAGGTTGAGCTTAGCTAGGGCATTTTGGAAGCAAAAGCATGCTGTAAGAAGAGATCTTAACTGAGATTTTAATTCCCTGGACTGATTGGCTTTAAAGGAAGGACATGGGGATTGTTTTTTGTTGAGAGCACAGTTCTCTGCCAGCACACCGAGCGAAATGCAGCGTCTTAGCATTTCCTCACGTTCTTTATACTGGTCTCGCGCTTCAGAATGAAATTCTGTTCTGTACAGTACTTTGGCATTAAACCTTTGCAAACATACAGGAGTTCTTGGAAAAGAACCACAAACAAACAAGAAAAAACTACACAGTAATACATAGTTTTTCCAATATACTTTCAGAACTGGCAAGCGTGTATTGCCAGTGTTTCCAAGCTCTTTATGGATCAGAGGTTCCAGAGATATATCTAGTTTTAAATGAGGCTGAGATTGTCTTTTATGCATGTGGCCTAAGAAACCTGAATTTAAAGCAAATACAGGACTGCAGCACCGCAGTGAATTCATGAGACCTGGAAACATCTCCAGGGAGCATCATTCTTCCACCACTCTCCTGTAGAACAGGCACCCTTGGTGCATTCCCTGTGTGGAAAGGGAGTTCAGGCTGCTGGGAAAAGGTTATTTAAGGGCTCTCCAGTGCTTACTGGTTTTGCTGATTCTTATGACTTTAGTGACACTGGGGCATTTAGTGCCAATACCACAGCTCCTGGGGAAATCTGACAAATCTGAGGATGTCAAGAGTATGAGCATCTCTTAGGCTTGTGATCCCATGGTAAAGGGGAAAATGAGGAAAGAGACACAAGTTAAAGAAAACAACATTTAGATGGAGGAAAAAAAGAATACATTTCCCAAAATTAATTTTTGAGGTTTAAGGACTTGGTAAGGACATTGTTTTGATGACACAGTTGCTTATAAGTCCAAAATCATATTTCTTTGTTTTCATAGAGATTTTAACTTGGGTGCAGTTAGTGATATGCTATAAACTCTAAATTAATCCTGTCATCTGGCTCATTATTCTCTGTTTTGTCTCTGCTACTGAACTGATTTTCTTTTCTCAAATGTGGTATAAAATTTGTATGTACTTCCTGGAAATTGAAAGATTTAGCAGTGCTTTGTGGAGTGCTGTTCAGTCAATGTGTGCACGGCACAGAGGTATTAGAGGGTAAAAGTTCTTTCAGAAGTGCTGAGTGTTATGGTCCTGTTGAAAGCTTAGTGAGAAGTTCGGCTACACGTTTGTCAGAATCCATAAAACTCGCCAAGACTGCGAGTATGTGATGTCTGGGCTTTGGTATTGACTTACTACAGTGCAAATACAGGTAGGTATAAGAACTGGAAACAAGAGGTTGGGTATAAAAAACTGCACCAAGCCAGGATTCGAGATGATGGAAGGGGGAAAAAAGTGTCCTCCCAAAAATACCTCTCAAATTGTTCACTGATAGAAAAACACCTTCCAGGAGATGCAACTGTGAGAAGAAACCAAGTTACAACCAAAATCATACACATATTGTGGACTTATGATAATGTATGAAGTATAAAATATACAAGAAGTTAGAAGTGGTGCTTATTTCCCGCAGAAATGGATTGCCTCTTTTCTAAATGTGTTCTAAATGTGTTCTGAATGTGGATTGCCTCTTTTCTAAAGTTGCCGCGTGTTTACCTGCCAAGTGCTAACAGCACTTAAGTATATTTGCTGTGTTTAAATGAAGTGTTTGAATTGGAGGTAAAGGCTCAGTGTCTCGGTTTTGGAAGACAGGTGTGTATTGAGGAAGGCAGAAGCCCCCTTTGGACTGAAAATATAACTCCCTCCCCTCCGAATTATTATAATTTTGAAATTAAGGGGCTTTCAGGCCAGGATATGAGGAATAGGAATAACAGTTCTTTACTAATATATATATCTTTATAGCAAGGCAAACAAAACAACAACAACTATGACAGTAACAGCAAACAGAACAGAACCCAGTGACCCCTTCCCGGCTGTCAGACCCTGTCCTTTCGGTGCAGTGACACTCACGGCCGGCAGGGCCGCTGGCGGCTCCCGCTGGGCAGAGCGGGTGCGATGGTTCCCCCGCGGCTGCAGGGAGTGCTCCGGAGCGAGCTCGGGGAGCACGCGGCAGTAGTGGACACGAGCCGGGAAGGAATGGGAGACAGCTCACAAAACTCCCGGACGGCCGATCCTGGTGCCCCAGCAGGACTCTCTCGGG